>JASCZI010121021.1:15119-26365 GCA_036250425.1 Stylosanthes scabra | reverse complement strand
ATATATATATATATATATATATATATATATATATATATATATATATATATATATATATTCGCTGTTTATTCTAACGAAGACGTCAAAAACATTCTTTATGTACATTTTGAAAATGTTACTTATAGAAAAAAATAACGGTTTAACTAAAATAATAATATTTTTAGATAAAAATAACATTTTTTATAATATAAAATCAATTACTCTAATTCACTATCTAAACATCAAAATAAAATATATTCATACGAAAACAATTGTAAAGTAACCACCCTATTTGAAGAGTATAATATTCTTTTTCTTTTTTATTTTTGATATAGAAAGATAAACTATTATTTAATGGTAGTTATAACTATTATTCTATTTAGTTATGTTAATATAGCGTTATGTAATTAAAAATAAATGTAAAATTAGTTTACAACAGATATCAAAATTTGATTCATATTCAATGTATGAAAAATATAAAAAATTACTTTCTAAATAATTTGCAATAAAATGTTCATTTTTACAATATTTTTAAAATATGTTTTTTAAGGTACATATTAAAAAGAATCAAAATATAAATAAATGAATTAAAAAGTTAGTTTTTTTTTTTTTTATAAGAAATTAAAGTGTTAGTTGAAAATCCCACTATGTTAGTATCATTATATTATATGGAGTGTACTTTCGGTTTCGGTCCTCTCTTTATACGCCGCATGCCCTTAATTAAAATCTATTCATTTATTTACTCCCTTTTAATTTCTCATACATTATGTTCCACTCCAACTTTTTTTTTTTTTTTATATAGCATATGCTTTAAAATCAGTTCCATATGGTCGTGTGTATATGGAACAACAACGTAACATGCATATGATGATTAACAAAGAAACTGGGCTCTTGGGAAAACGACTTAGCTTTCAAAATTTGAACGAGAACGAACGTGAGTCATTGTGGACGAGTGAGATGTTGATAACTACTAGTTCGTTAGGGATATTACATGATGTAAGAATAGAAAAAATATACATATATAAAGTTAAAAAGAAGAAAAGAGACATAACATAGATATTATTGTTGCAAATTGTGAACACAATCTTAATTAGGGTTATCTATAACTCAAGTACGTGGCCATCAACACCACGCCATGTTTTTATTGGTCGTGACAATAACTTTTTTTATATTATTTGTTTTTTTTTTTTTTTGTGACATTCCCAACATGACAGGATAAAGATGAATTCGCCGTGGATTTAAGTTTCATTGAAAGATTTGAGTTATTGCATGTACAAGATAAGATTCGAAATATGACACTTATTTAAGTGGACTGGTTAGCTAACATTAAACAAACATGTTATATTATTCGTTTAATGTTAGAAAGAGGATGGAGGGAGAAAACAGAAAACACTTTAAAACGCCTTCGATTTCTTTGATCCAAATTTGTGGATGACTAGGAGGAGATAAAAGGAAAGAAAGTAGGACTCAAGTTGTCATCTTTCGAGTACTTTCATATGGATCCTAAAGATATTTTTTCTTACAATTTTGTTTGTTTTAAGGCTAAGCCACTCATTTGTGTTCTTAAAGTGAGGATATATATTCAATTAAAAATATACAATAATTTGAAGTTTTCAATAATTCAGTCAATAATAATGCATTTTTTAAAATTTTAATGAGTATCCGTGCATTTCTCGTGAATTTTAAAATAGGTTAACATTCAAATTAACTTCTAAAAAAATTCAGTTTTTTAAATTAATTTTCGAAAGATTTTGTTAATTAAATTAATATTGAAAAAATAAAATTGATTTTTTCGTTTATAAATAAATCTGAAGACCCTTTTGGTAATTATGAGGAGGGTGGATGGAGTTGGAACATTGTGGATTCCTCTTGTGTGTGAGAAAGGCTTTTTGGATGTTGAAATGTTTGGAAGACAGACAGAGAAATCTGTAAAAGAGATTTGGTTCTATTAGACAGCTAACGATATCTTAAAATGGAATCATATGTGGGAGTGTTTGTGTCCAATAAAAATAAAAATATTAATAATCACTGTCTATTCCGAAACTCACTCATGCCCCTTTCACGGTGGGGTTAGCACTTTGATAATCGAACTTGTCTTAAAAATGACTTGTGATTGTGGTAACAATAATTAGAATTGATTATGCAAAAGCCAAAGTTATCTACTACACATACAAGTCAAAAGATGAACCCGGATATATTAGTTATCCTCCTAAATCCTTTCTTTTTTTTTTTTTTACAAAAGTTTAGGAAAATTACGTTATTAGATTTTTCTCTAATAAACTCTTTTTAAGTGTTTACAATTTATAGACATATTCATTTTCATAGATTACACTTTAACAAAGTAATTAATTTTCTATCAATTTCATATTAAGTATTTATTTTTAGTTTTTTACGAATTTTATACAATCGTCTAATTATATTAATTTTTTTGAATAATATGAAATTATTTAAGATTCGCTAAGATTAAGATTTAAAAAAAAATGTATGTGACGAATAAAAAACAAACAAGAAATGCCCAATAACTTGCCTCCTTTTACCTTTCCCTCCCCAAGAATTGCAGCTTGTTCTTCTTCTGGACGGCCTCACCTTGTTCTGCCATTCATAAATGTGCAAGGGTTCAACTCATCAAGAATGGGAAGAAGCTAAGATTGTTGTATTATATTCATGCAAAACAATGGTTGCTTAAACCTTCTACATACAATGGATGTCACTGAAAAGTCTTTAGCATAGTCATTGTTTGAAGTTAGGACTAGTTTTACAGAATCCAGCATCCATGTGAATCAATCAAACAAGGAAATACTCACATGTAGATAATTCAATTAAATTTGTTGAATCAAACACATCAACTTATTTTACCGTTCACATCAGTGTAATATTTACACAAAAACATTTTTATATATGTAATCAAAGAATAGTTGTACTGTTTTAACAATGAATGAGGAGAAACAAGAAACAACTAGGGACATGGTGCCCTTAGTCTTAGGTAATGAAATTACATTGTTTGAGAAATTATGAAATCCTAAATGTATGTGTTAGAAAAGGAGAAAGATCATAATGGAGAAAGGTTTTATATATTAGAGTTATTGTAAAATAAGTTACAATGTAAAAGCTATTTAAAGATAAAAGAGAACCTTAACAATAATACCTAAGATCCTAAAATCATGGAAAGTATCATAACAATAATTTGAATCTAAATATCTTAACATTTTCCCTCAAACTCAAGTGTCAACTTAACTTGAGTTTGAAATTAATTTAAATCTAAAATATCTTAATAAAGGAAATGCAGACGGAACTGTCATAACGGGGTGCAGATGAAACTGCCATAACAAGGTGCAGAATAGAACTGCCATAACAGGTGCAGACGGAACCGACGAAACGAGGTGTAGATGGAACTGCCGTGCGCACACAGAGATTGACGAAACTGTCGAAGGAATGCAAACGGAACTGCTACAAAAATATTGACGAAACTGCCATAATGAGGTGGAGACGGAACTCCCACATAGAAACTGGTGAAACTGTCAAGGTGAAAAACAACGACGCGAAAAAGATGATCGAGAAAGAAGAAAAAGGTATAGCGGAGAAAGAAAAAAAAATTTTGTGTGCCAAGAACAAAACAAAGAAACTCATAGAGTTCAAGGAGGATACTAATTTGTAATCACCATTAGAAAAAAAATTTGAAAAAATCTAAACTCTTGATACTATGTTAGAAACGGAGAGAGATCATAATAAAAAAAAATTTTGTATATTAGAGTTATTATAAAATAGGTACAATGTAAAACTATTTATAAATAAAAGAAAATCCTAATAATAATACCTAAAATCCTAAAATTATAAAAGTATCATGATAATAATTTAAATTTAAAATATCTTAACATAATATTATTATTATTATTATTATTATTATTATTATTATTGTTGATTGGTGATGAGGTAATATAAAGCTTTGGAAGCATCCAGTTGATGCAGATATATGGGAGGCGAATGAAGCCAAAAGACACAAAGTTAATAATGTGGTTAATAATGTGTGGGACACTGGGACCAATAATTTTATAGGAAATATATATCAAATAAAATTAAAGTACAAATACAAATACAAATACACTAATTTGACAAGTCTCAATCTATACAGCCATAGCCACATGGTTTGTGTACTGCACTTTCTATATCAAAGTCAAAAGTTGTGTGTATGTGTATGTGTATGTGTATGTGTATGTGTAATGTGTAATGTGTAAACCCACCACCCATCAATTCAATTCTCTATCTCTCTTCCTACAAACAAAACTATGTTACCCTTTCCACTCAGAATTACTCCTTTATCCATTTAAAGGTGGTGTTTGAGAATCAACTAAGTTGAGATTTTCTTAACCTATTCCAACAATGGATACATTTCTGAGGATGCTGTCTGCTACAGGGGAGGCTTGTGATGATACAAGCAACAACAAACAACAACCATTATTATTGCAGAGTTCATCACAAGAACATCAAAAGGAGCATCATCATCAGAAAGAGCAACAAGTAGATACTACTTTGCTGGATCTGAATCTGAATGTCCCTCATGATGATGATTGCAGCACAGAGCTGAGCCTCATCACCACATGTTTGGACATGGATAACAACAACAACAAAGCTGGTTCTGATGATCAGAGAGTGTTTTCTTGCAACTACTGCCACAGGAAATTCTACAGTTCACAAGCACTTGGGGGACACCAAAATGCTCATAAAAGAGAAAGATCAATTGCAAAGAGAAGTCATCATCACAAGCTATTTGGAATCCCTTTTCTTCATCATCACCACAGATATGCTAGTATTGCATCTTTACCTCTCTATGGTGCTGCTTCTTCTAGTAATAAGCCACTTGCAATTCAAGCTCACTCCATGATTCACAAACATCACATATCATCAAATGGGTTTGCAAGTTCTAATAATAATAATATTAATTGGTCAAGACCACCTCCCCTCATTGGAAGTAGTAGTGTTGGTAGATTCCAAGTGATGGCCAAGAACATGCTCAATTCTGCATCAGATAATAATAAGCACCTTGATTTATCTCTTAAGCTCTAGCTAGCTAGCTAGCAATATATATGTTTATAGTCATTTTAGTAGGGTTAATTAATTAACATATTTTTCCAGATTTTGTTTTTGTAATAATATATATATAGATCGTGTAAATCAGTTTTTACATGGAAGGATACCAAGTTCTTTATCTGCAGTTGATCAACTACTCCTATTGTATTTTGTGATAACAAATTAAATGTATAAAATTCATGTTTCTCAAAAGCTAGATATTAACTATCTTCATATGTAAATATAAATATAAACCAAATGAGTGGATTTGCAATTGGATAATATTATTAATTGAAAATTATACGTAATCAATATTTTTTTAATTAATAAATTAGTATATTATTAAGTTAAAAATTTTTGAAAATTAAATATATATATATATATATATATATATATATATAATTTCAAATTTTAAAAAAAATAAATACATTACTCGTAGTGTTTGATCTCACACAAACATAGAAACATAGGAAGTTACCAAAAAAAAAATTAAAACACATACACATCACAAGAGCAAGAGAGTAGACTAGACTTGCATTGGTGCTAATTGATTTGAGCATAGGAAGGCATGTTTAATTTGTCGTATTTGGTGGTGCATAGCATGTACTCTGTCACTATCATCAAATGGTCACAAATCTTTGGAAAGATTCGTGTTATTGCTATAATAATAATAAACCTACACAACTACATCAGTACAAACATTAATTTGCATTATAGGACAAACAATTCAACTTAAATCAATTATTCTATGAAGTTGACGTGGCTGTTACTCATCATTCATCCATCGATGCTTACTAACTCTTCTATTTCTCACGTACTCAAAACAAAACTAATTCAAACCTTAAAAAACAACTAAACATATATAATGTTCACATGCATGCTTCATTCCCATAATTTTCCATCTTAATTTTTCTTTTTTTATTATTTATAAATTTTTTATCATGGACCCGTCGAATCTATATAAGAGCATATTTCGTGATTTATGTATTGCTTTTAGGACAAGAAATCTATCTTTCTCTGATCTTTTAGTCTCTTTCTTAATTAAGATAACATACATAATTACATATTATAATAGCTTAATTAGACTAGAGCAGGCTTAATCAAGTTATATATTATATGAAAAAGTATATCTAATTAATATTTTTCTAACTAATAAATTAGCTAACAAAAATATAAAATATTAGTAACTACTGTTTATAGAACGTTTATAATGAAAACTATGAAACATTCGAAATCTAAAGCAACTAACAATTAGTTAATTTTGTAGTTTTTAAAAATAGAATATTCGAAACATTCGAAATCTAAAGTAACTAACAATTAGTTAATTTTGTAGTTTTTAGAAATAGAACATTCGAAATCTAAATAAATAGAATATCTAATATGTTGATGTGTGCTGGATTTTTATTCCATGAAAAATAGAATATTAGACTGACGCATATTAATCAAGGAGTTTAGACTTTAATAATTCCTTTCTATTCTAAGACACTCCAGAATTTCTAATAATCTGTTTTTACTGACACACATGTTGATATTTTGAGTTAGCATTATGCTAGATATACATCAAAATCAACTATCAGTATATAATATGTATTAAAACATAAAACATATATTAAAAATGAAATAAATTATATATGTATTTTGTATTTCAATGCGTATGACTATTTTGGTCTGCAAATAGAATTGTTGTTTAGTAGTAATTGTAAGAATAAATGGACACCAAAAAAATTGTAAGAATAAATCAGTTGCATTCATAATGGAAGGGAATGCATGAATTTCTCTTTCTTTCTTTCTTTTTTTGGTCAAGAGAAGACCTTCTCTGGATTTTTGGGATTTATGGGCCTACTAGTTTTGCAATACGTTGTCTTTTTGGGCCTTCAAGTTAGGAATACCCGGTAGTGAGCCTAACAGGATCCAAGAAAAAGTGAAAAACTGAAACTGGCCGAAATTGATAATCTAGAACCCACTTATTCTGTTTACGTTCCTTTGGCCCATTTTTATAATTAAGTGGACTTATCTCAGATTAAAAAATTAACTTGAGCTTTGTCCTAAAAATTAATTTAACTTAAGCGTGTCCCAAAAACAAAAAAACTAACTTAAGAATTACGAACTTATAATCGTAGTTCATACGACATTGCTCCATCTTCTCTTGTAAGAAGGTTCTAATTTGAATCTTACTTAAGATAAAAAAATATATATAAAAAACCCTTAGGAACTCGGACAATACCATAAAAAACTTAGAAACTAGGAAGTAAAGATTAACTTCCACTTATTAAAAAGAACTCACACTTATAAATTTTATTGAATTGTTTTAATTATACAAATATATGAGAAACAATAAAAATCAGTTGCAAAATTTTTAATGTTTTATTTTGTATTATTAAATTACTGTTGTAATAATTATATATATTATATATAATAAGTATTAGAAAAGATTGCATATGAAGAACTTGATGTGCTGTAAATTGTAAACTTTTATTACAAGTTATAAGCAAATTGCAATATTTGACTATAAATCACCATCTTTTGACCAAGAATGAAGAACATATAACTTTCTTCTTCTAATAATATCTACTTATTTGTCCACTTTTATGTCCAATTCATAGAGAAATAAAATGATTTTCACTTCTTCACGCTAAATAAACCATTTAAGAATATTTCATATATAAAATTATAAATATTTAGTTAAATAAAATAATTTTAAATTATTCTCTCATTAGCATTTCTCTGTTTATAACTTGAGAGGATCCGATTAGAAAGTAGTTGTTAAAATGAGAGGGATATTTCGGTGAGAAAGGTACTAAAGCTGAACACAAGCTCTCAGAGCATGCATGTGAGTTTGTTTGCCCGTGATGACAAATTACACAAACAACCAAAACATATTCCATCTTCTTCAGGTGGGCACTGTTCCACACCATACATGACCATACTACAAGCTTCATGTCCCCATCTATTAATATGAATCATCCCTACTGTATTATTCATCAGTGGTGTAAAACTTGTCAATTATTAACACTGGTTCAAAGGAGGAGATAAAAGATCACATTACAATTAAACAACATCACAATAATAATGTTAAATAATAATAATTTTTATGGCATTAAAAATTAGAAAACTATGGTTGGTTGCTTTATCATCAGAATTTAAAAGTGATGGCAGATAGTTGCTCACAAGTTATGCATCAGTAACACCCAATGCCTCATGGTTCGCACGAAGAAATGAACTAGTGGTTGCTGAGGTACTCCAAAAGTCATGTACTCATGCTCTATAGTGATAGATGATAAGGTTACTTTAAAAAAAAAAAGAATTATAAGCGGACAGGTAATATATTTTATACACTAATTTTAATTTTTGTGAGATGAAGGAATAAATTGCAAATAAAAATACCATAATATTAGGTGTATATCTATTTTATTCGAACAAATTAACTAAAACTATTTTCAGTAAAAAATACGTGTATATACACGCATGTTATCTTCTTCCTAGAATTGCGTCCTCCTCATCATCTTCTTTTTTCTTCTTCATCATCTTTTTCATTATCTTCTTCTCAAACAGGAACTTGTAT
This sequence comes from Stylosanthes scabra, assembly GCA_036250425.1. Lineage (NCBI taxonomy): Eukaryota > Viridiplantae > Streptophyta > Magnoliopsida > Fabales > Fabaceae > Stylosanthes > Stylosanthes scabra. Next base: position 17,760 of record JASCZI010121021.1, on the reverse strand, counting down.
CCTTTTCGAATAGAAATTTATTTTCATTTCGAACAGAAACTTGCATTTCATGTGATTTGTATTACATACTTATATTTTATTTGATTCTACTTATAATTTATATTTGTTTTATCATAAATTTTTACATACTTATATTTTATTTGATTCTACTTATAATTTATATTTGTTTTATCATAAATTTTTGTTCATTCTTATTTGGATCTTTGCATCTACTGTTTATGGTTTTTTTTCGTTTTTTATTTTGTAAATTTTTATTCGTTTTTCTTATACACTCTTATTTGTTTTTATTTAGAGAAAGCCAATAAGGAAGAGGGGCACGCATGAATAATATGAGATGAATAGTACATGCATGAACAGCAAATTACTTTGTTAGATTTTGTTGGTTAAATTATTTTATCACCTAAAATTATTTAATAAAAATATTAAGCATTTTTTGGATAAACTATAATAAAATGTCTTGATATATTTCATAATATTGAAGTACGAAGTTAATTTTTAAAATAGGTTAATATCTTCTTATATCATTTTTTTTAGGTGTCCATCTTCTTAGATCATATAGAGCATATTTTGGTTAAGATAATTTTTGTTATAATAAATAAGAGTATATACTGTTTATAAACCTTATTTTTGTTTATGGGTGCATCTAACTGTCCAAGTATATCAAAAAAGAATTATTTATTATTAAGGCAAAGTTTAACCGACAAAAATCATAAGAAATAAGTATAAGATGAATGTCCTGTTTAAAATTTATTCGTGTAAAAAACGATAACTCAACAAAATGCTCATAATCGAACAGATAAAATAAATTAGAGTTTCAAAAGTTTAAAGATTTAACATAGGGTTAGATATAAAAAAAATAATTTATGTCTAAAATATTTAATTAATTTAGAAAAATATATTTTTTTATCTTCTATTATCTTAAACCGCTTAACCTCTAAAAAATGTATCAATTCGATTTATTCGTTGACAACTAATTTTTACTTGAATTCGACAGATCTAAATGTCAAATAGGAAATCTTTAATAACAGTTGAGTATATATATATATATATATATATATATAAAATCTACAAATAAAATGTATTGAAAATTTTAAAAAGCAAGTAATTTGATCTTAACTTCTTTGCTTATAAGTAAATTTGTTTTGGTTAACATTACTTAATTTTTTAAAATTATTCTATTTTATTATAAAGTTTAAATTATAAATTCTAAATTATAAATTTTAAAATTTGAATCCTTAAAAAAAATGATTTTTAAAATAAATAAAAGTATTAATTAATATTGCTTTCTCCGATCCACCCGAATGATCAGCACATAGAAAGTCCAAAAAATATCAGGGGAAACTAAAAGAAAGGCATCGATTCCTCTGATTGTACCAAATTGTTAGGTACCAGAGTAACTGGAGCAGAATAACGCAACTAAAATTTAGAGTCGAGAAATAGGAGAAGCTGAACACAATAATTTTAACTTTGGACAATTTTGGGAAGACACTGACTAAGTGATTAAATTACAAGCTCTCAATTACAAGAAGAAAATTTACAACACTCTTTATAGTGCACTCACTCACTTACACCTTACCATAAACTCTCACTACACATTCCTAATGTACACCCTTATTCTTATTCCTCACCATACACCTCACACTTTTTCTCTCTTTTCTTAACTTATTCACTCACACACATCTCACTTCCTCTCTCTTTCACTTACACGACACACTCAACATACACACAACACCGCTCACTTATATATGTGAGTATGGCGGTGGAAAATGCACCGCCTCTTCCTTCCTTCTTTTTTTTTTTAATTAAAAACATAATCATTACTCATGATTACTCTTTTTAATATCTTCATTTTTTTACTATTCACCTAATCATTATGCTTCAAATAATTTTTCTTTTCGACCAAAATAATAATTTTGTTTCTAACATTCTCCCACTCAAAATTATTATTTTGGTATCTTCATGCTGCTCCCATTTGTAGTAGGCCAAGAGAAGATCTGCACCAACCATATTTATCTGCGTTGATTGGCTTTGTCATAATATCCGCAAGGTTGTCATTAGTGTGGATTTTCTGCATATCCACTTTACCATCCTCCACTACTTCACGAACAAAATGATACTGAACTCCTATGTGTTTTGTCCTCGAAAGAAAAGCTGGATTCCTTGCAATATGCAAGGCACTCTGACTGTCACAGAATATTTGGATTTTCTCCTGTCTGTGCCCGAGTTCCTCCAGTAGCTTTTGTAACCAAATTGCCTCCTTGCAAGATTGCGTAGCTTCCATGTATTTCGCTTCTGTAGTAGACAACGCTACAACAGATTGTAGCTTAGATAACCAGCTTACTGCACCTCCTGCAAGTGTAAACACATAGCCTGTAGTGGATTTCCTTTTATCAAGATCCCATGCGAAATCAGAGTTCACGTAACCTCTGATTGTAAACTCAGATCCTCCAAAACATAATGCAGCATCCGAGGTTCCCTTGATGTATCTCAAGATCCTCTTCACAGCACTCCAGTGCTCTTTTCCTGGATTCGCCATGAATCGACTGACCAATCCAACTGCTTGAGCGATATCTGGTCTAGTACAGATCATGGCATACATAAGGCTTCCCACTGCTGATGCATACGACACTCGAGATATTTT
>JASCZI010121020.1:22107-50984 GCA_036250425.1 Stylosanthes scabra | reverse complement strand
GGCAAACCTCAGAAGACATGTCACTCCCCAGGAAGGTATCATGGTCATTTCAGACAGGTCTAATGCCATCCGAGCTGCACTGAATGACGAGAGGAATGGTTGGGCCGCCCCGCGAGCCCATCACGCTTATTGCATAAGGCACATGGGTGCAAACTTCATGTCGAGGTTTAAGAACACTGCTGGGAAGGAGTTGATGACAAATGTTGCGTACAGTGCTTCCGTGAAAGGCGCGGAGCACTACTTGTTGGCTCTGGAAGCGCACTCGCTTGACATGCATGCATGGGCCTTAAGCTTCCGCAGGGATCTGTGGATGAAGTACGTCGACGCGGGTCGTCGGTGGGGTCACATGATGACAAACCTCTCTGAGTGCATTAACACTGTATTGAAGGGGTCTCGTCGCCTTCCAGTCGCCGCAATCATCCGAGCGTCTTATGAGCGACTCCAGCAGTTGTTCGTCAGAAAGGGGAGAGAGGCTGCGCCACAGCTTAACGCAGGCATGAGGTTTTCACAGATGTTGTTGGCAGTGATTGAGAAGAGCCGCAAGGATATCCACAAGATGCGTGTGACCCATTGCGATAGGCAGGTCTCCGTATTTAGTGTCGATGAGCTAGCGGAGCTGCATGGTTCGTTCGGGTGTTCGTTCTGTGTCCGGCTGAGACAGCGGCCTTGCGACTGCGGGAATTCCAATCACTTCACTACCCATGTCGGCATGCGCTGACAAGCTGTGCGACCGCCAGCGTGGAATGGGGACAATTTGTGGACCATGTGTACCACATGCAATCCGTCTTCAGCGTTTATCAGATGGAGTTCCCACCCATCCCTGACGAAAGTTTGTGGCCCGAGTGGCACGGACCGACAATACGGCCGAACCCTTCGATGCGTCGCAAGAAGAGAGGACGACCCGTGTCCACCCGTATCAGGAATGAGATGGACATGGTTGAGCATGCTGAGAAGAGGTGCAGCATGTGCTGCCAGATGGGCCACACGCGACGTGGATGTCCGAACACACCGCAGGGTGAGCCTTAGGGTTACAGAGTTTGTTTGTTTGCATCAGGTTTGTGGCGAAATATGTTGCGGGTCCGTGTTTTCCATTTTATTTTTGTTCCCTTGTTATTGTACCCTTTTAATTTTTTCCAGTTGTTCGTTTGCTGTTTTATTTTCTACGGTGTGACGTTCATAAATGATCCTTTCTTTTCTTGTCCTTTTTTTATTTACCCGTTTTTATTCATATCTTGCCAGTTATGCTCTTATAGTTGAAATAATTAATGAATGCTAGGTTTATAACATAAATAAAAGCCACAGACAACAACGTCGGACAAACTGAGTCAAATAACACTGAAATAAAAATAAAACTAAGTATTGGAAGACGTAGACGAATACATCAAAATAAAAATAAGTACTGAAAATAAAGACGGATACAACTGCCACTAAAATGCAGATGAAAAAATAACACATGTAATGTTTCCTATGCCTGGTCTGAGTCATGGTCTGGACGATGGTGCAGATGGGAGGAAGTCCCACATGTGGGGGCGTGACGCTCCCTGTGTGGCCGCTGTGCCCGAGGACGAACAACCTGATGAGTCGATGCTGATAGGTGAGACGGGTCGGAGCCATGCTGATGATCAAGGGGTGGCTGTGTCGCGGTCTGGTAATACTGAAGGGGGGGTCATAATAAGGATGATGGGGCATCTGGGGCGAAAACCCTGGCTGGGGTGAATAATGCATATACTGCTGGTAATGCTGCTGTGGGGAGAACTGATGGAATGACCCTGGCTGAGGTGATAAGTGCATGTGCTGTTGGTGAGGCGAAGGCTGGTGGAACGTCTGAGGCGATAGCTGATAATACTGAAAGCCCTGAACCGGCTGGACTAGATCATAATGAGGCTGAATGGGCGGTTCTGGCCGATATACCGGCTGAGCGGCGTCCCGAGCTGAGACAAACTCCTGAGCAAGCTGATCCATCATCTGGTCACCGCACGTGAACATCTCATACATGTCTGCGGTCGGCCCAGCAACCTCAAAACCCGATGATCTACCGCAGAAGGACTATGTTATCTCTCGGCTGGGTCGCTGCGGGAGGGACATCATCCGGTAAGTCAACCCCTCTGGGATCTCGAAGCATACCATCCGCGGACAAGTACCGTCGTCTGCAAGCCCCAACCCACCAATCAATGTACTCCTTCGTATGAGAACTGATAGTGTGGTTTGCACGATCTGGATCTGGTGCTCACCCGCCCTGCGGTTGTTCCATAATTCGTACCAGTACTGGAGCTCATTGGGCCACCACTTATCGTCGCCCCTCGCCGACACCGTAAAGAACCCGTCCAGGTTAACTGGATCCGCAGGAATGGGCTGCTCACTCCCGAACTGCCTCTTCACCTGGTCGACGTGATGAAACCTGGCGTACATGAACAACAAGAGGGGAACGACTGCTCGCCAGGTCTCAGTCTCCCCGTCTTCGTGAACCCAATCGGGTTCGATATCTCGCCATGCAGGCAACGCGTAAGGCGTCCAGACGAACTGAAAATAAACAACACCGCACGGTAAATTACACAAATAACGGTACCACGAGGCAAACACATGCAAATGTTTAACAAAATGCAAATATACCTCGTCGAATGCAATCCGGTCCAGCTGATGTCTGAGCTCCAACATCCTCCGTGTATGCGTGTCCCGGCACACGAGTGAAACACATAATTAAAATATAATTAAAAATAGGCCATGACAACAATGAAAGTCTGGGATAAATTACTATAATCTCAAAGCATAACGAACCTAGCCGCAAGGGGAAACACTAGAAGGCCTCTGCCGGGTGGACACAGGCTAGGGAATCTCTGGTAGATCCAAGAGAACATCAACGGCAGGCAGCCGCTAATCTCCAGCGTGTCACGGTTACTCGCGATGCACAGAGCCTAGTAAGTCCAGCATAGCACCACAGAACCCCACGACATCTTGCTGCAAGCCGGAAAGTCGCGCAAAAGTGGGAGCCACCGACACGAAACAATGTTGTTGGTCTTGTCCGGGAATAAGGCTCCTCTAATCATCATCAGAATGTAGCAACGCGCATATTGCCGCAGCATATCCGGGGGGCACCGCCAAGCGGGGTTTGTCGGACTCAATCCCTCAACCAAGTCATCCTAACCCCAGCGTACTTATTCCCCTCAACCAGCAGGGGACGTCCGCCTAGAAAGTCCTATACCATCTGCCAACTATCTTGCCCATACCACTGCGCAAAATCCCTCACGCATCCACTGATCGGGTCTCCGTCCGTCCGAAGGCCTAGGTGATATGCCACGTCCTGCATTAGCTGGGTCGTTAGTGTGATCGTGCACTCGCCCCATGAAAAATGAAAGCTATGTGTTTCAGGTCTCCACCTTTCGACAAACGCAGACAGCACCGACATGTCGTAGTCAAATTTACGCATCTCTAACGGACCATCGAATCCGGCCTCATGAATGTACTGAACCAAACAGTCCAGTGGTTGCATGGAAGGGACGACACCGCGTGGCGTTAGGCACCGATGAGTCTATTTTTGACACACAAAAAAATAGCGAGGTTTATAGGACATCTACAACGATGAATAGGTACAGAAAATATAAACACTCATACATGAAACGAGTCATAAAATCTTATTAACTACCATTAATTTCTTATAACGAGTACACGTTCATAAAAAGGTCCACACAATTCATCACGATTAACTTAGCGCTTATAATAAATAACACGTTACTTACAGTAAAAAACGCATACACTTATACTCAAAGTTATAAATTATCTCTACATTGCCTACTAAATTCTAATTACATTCATCGGATTTATTCTAAACCATATTACAATGTCTCATATTCTTTATTACCACGGGTTTTACAATTACAACAATGTTCACATGCACCTACACATTAGCTTATAAATTATCTATACATTATATTTTGAATTACATTGATCGTAAACCATATCACAATACATCTAATTTTTTAATGTTCACAAATTTTACAATTACAAGAATCTAAATAAAAACTAAAAAAATGCCCTTTCTAAGCAGGGCCTTTGCTTTTGCTCTACTGGGCTGTGGCTCTCCGAAGAGGTCCTGAGGTTCTCCGCATAGGCCCTAAAGGCTCTCCTCCGAGGCCCTTAGGCTCTCCGCAAAGGCCCTGGGGCTCTCCGCAGAGGCCACTTATTACAGTGTCATAAAACGTACTATAACTCGGCGGATGTCAGGAGGACTATCACCGGTAGAGACGCATATCAGGAGAACTATCACCGGTAGAGGCGGGTGTCCGCAACTCTCCATTATTATTTTGCCTAACCCACCCATTTCCGTTGGATCTCATTATCAACCACGCATCCTGAGACACATTTGTACAATTATTTCACATGTCCAACTTATTCTAAAAAAATAAAATACATGACATTATTAATATCCCTTAACATAAATCTCTAAATTTAATTTCACGTATTCAATTTCATCTACGTAACAAAACACATAAAATTATCTCGCTAAATATAATTATACATGTTCAATTCCATCTAAAAAATAACAAATATAACAATATCTCCACACATATCTTGCTAAATTTCTATCTCTAGCATTTTCCAATTTCATTAAAAATTAACATATACCACATATTAGTTTCACCACACATATCTCGCTAAATTTCTATCCTTAGCATTTTTAATAACACAGTATACGCTACCAACCTACCTCTATACAAAAATCATGCACTAATTATTTTCAAATTAAAAAATAATAGCTAATCTAGAAGTGTAACTAACCTCAAATCCTTCTGCCCCGATCACATGGTACTTTTCGTCCAACCTGTTAATGTTCGGATCACGTATCATCTGCCTCCTTCCTTCCTCCATTCCGCTCTCGTGGATTTTTTTTTTGAAGGAAACTCACAATATCCACACAAAATGAAAAAAAAAAACAGCACCAATATGGAAAAGTGAAGGAATGAAGAATGGGATGCGGTTAATGAGTGAACGAAGCCCTATATATAGGCAACGCGTGTAACGAGTGCCGTGGGATGTTCCCGAGTCATCCAAAGGTTCCAATGCCGCGAAATCTTCCTGCGTCACCTGATTGCTCGAATGCCGCGCCATGAAGCCGCGTTACCCACTTGCTCGAATGCCGCACCATGTCCACGCGTCATCCACGTCCGCCAATCACGCGCCATGTCCACGCGGCATCCACGTCCATCAATCACGCGCCATGTTCCCGCGGCACCAGCCCGTCCTCGAATGCTGCGTTGCTGCGTCAATGGTTCAGAAAACCACAACTAGTCACGCGGTATCATCCCGCGACATTCGTTGAATTTGGTGCCTCGGAATCATCCAGCGGCACAAGTCACGGTACATAAAAAAATAAATATTCATAAAATTATTTATTACGGCTAATTTTGAATAAAAATTATTTATTAAAGAAAACCATTAAACTTGTGTTCTAAACTTAAATTTGTAAAGCCAACTAGGGTTAATTCAGGTATATATTATTTTACTAAATTTATGTTGTTACTCCGGATTCAAAACCTTAATGTGTGTTTAAAAAAACTTAAATTTATAAATTAAAATAAAAATAAGATGTAATTAGATTAATAGCTTCTAACAATGAGTAATTCATGAGAATCACACACGAGGTCTCATTTTTTTTATTTTTCTTTTGGCCTTTGTATAAATCCAATGGCAACAAATTATGCCACACTCCACACTCCAATTTTTGACTTATATTCTTTATTAACTATTAAATTCACATTAATCCAAAGACTATTAATGAATCATTGGAAAACAAAATCTTCACATTTGATAAGATGTAAATTTAGTGGCTATTAATGAGTGTAAGTCAAAAAAGTCTTACACTAGTGTAAGTAGATCCTCCTCATATATAAATATATGTTTATTGATTTTAGTTAAAATATTATCTATGTATTTACAAAATATTTGGAAAAATTAAATTAAGTAAAACAATTAAGAATTTAATATGTATATCCAATGTTTAAAAAATTATCCAAATACATAAGTTTAAAAAGAAAGTCTTGATAGTCAATATTAGGGCGAGAATAGGAAATTAATATCATTTTTTCTTTCCTCTTTTATCACTCATTATTTTTCTAATTACACTCATTGACTCCTTATTAATTCCTTAACGTTGATTTCGTAGCATTATTTAAATTTAAATATGAAATGTCCACACATTCTTAAACTTAACCAATGATATTAAAAGAGTTCTAGTAAATATCATAACAAATAAGTTAAAACTTTTAATGTATTTATTAAAAATAGTAGTAGGAAAGTTATTTTCAACAAGAAATTTCCTTATATTACCTTTTCGTTATATAAAAAAAAACAAAAAAAAAAGGGGTAAAAACTAAAATAAAAAGAAGAATGAGAAAAAGAATGAAGAGAAAAAGACAAACGAGAAAAAGGAAGAAAAAAAGAGAGAGCGAAAGAGAAGCAGACAACAAAGCCAACAAGGATAACGAACCTCCACTCCCACTCATTTTCACTCACTCCATTCTTCTTCTTCTTCTTCTTCTTCCATGGATTCCAATTCCATTGCTCTCTCTTCTTCTCCACCGTTTTTCTAACCCTACTCTCTTTCTCTCTCTCTCTCTTTCTATCCCTAATTTCATACAAAATCTGAACAGATTAAGAAACAAGTTCCTATTCAGTGAAAAGCGACCAGCTTTGGAAACCCTTTTGATCGAATTGGAGGACAGAATGAACCTCTGATTCTATTTCGATTCCGTTTCTGTTTCCGTTGAGGATCCAATTGAGGGTTTCTTTCTTCGGTTAACTCTGTGATCACTAAAATGGAGAAATACGAGGCTGTGAAGGATTTGGGAGCTGGGAATTTCGGTGTTGCCAGGCTCATGAGGAACAAGATCACCAAGGAGCTCGTCGCCATGAAATACATCGAGCGTGGCCGCAAGGTTCTCACTTTTTGTTCAACCAGTTCTTCTAAATTGTTAGATCTTTTGATTTCGATCCAATTCTTTTAACTTTTGTTATCTGTGTTATTATTGATTTGAATATGATTGATCATAGTGAAAGGATGCTTATTTTTTACTTTTAGTTTTAAATTGATTATTAATTTTAAAATATTCAGATTGATGAGAACGTGGCTAGAGAGATTATCAACCACAGGTCCCTTAGGCATCCCAATATAATTCGTTTCAAGGAGGTAAAAGAATTCACTTGTTTCAACTCTATTGGTGTTGGATTTGATGGATTCGATTGTGTTGAGTAATTAATAGTAATACACTATGCATAACAAAATATTGATATCTTGAAATTTCAATGGTGTTTTGATTTTGCAGGTGGTGTTGACTCCCACGCATTTAGCGATAGTAATGGAGTATGCTGCCGGAGGAGAACTTTTCGAGAGGATATGCAGTGCTGGCAGGTTCAGTGAAGACGAGGTTACCCTGTGTCTTAGTATTTTCTATGTTTTCTTGCTGCCTTATTCTTGTTGTTAAGTCTAACTATCGTTGCGTTCATTGTTTCAGGCTAGATATTTCTTTCAGCAGCTGATATCCGGTGTCCATTTCTGTCATAATATGGTATTTTGAAAATCACAGGCTTGCGGAATTTCCTGTATTTAGATATTAGCAAATTGGGAAGTGAGGGATAAAGATTTTAATTTCCTTTTTCACTTTGCAGCAAATATGCCACAGAGATTTGAAGCTAGAAAATACCCTTTTAGATGGAAGTCCAGCACCTCGCCTAAAAATTTGTGACTTCGGTTATTCCAAGGTATCGAAACTCTATCACCAAGCTTAAAGTTTCTATATAATACTAATGGTTATTACTATTCTTATTCTTATTAAAGTTTTTTGAGTGTTCATTTTTTTGTTGTATAGTCATCTTTGCTGCATTCGCGACCCAAATCAACTGTTGGAACACCAGCTTATATTGCACCAGAGGTTCTTTCTAGGCGAGAGTATGATGGCAAGGTAAATATTTTTGCTCCATATTGCAATGATTCTCTAAAGTTCCTCTCACGTAGCTTTAAGCTTTCATATTTTTTATGGAGGGGCTTGAATTTGTTCTTTAACTTATTCACTCATCCCTAGTCTTATTGCCTTCCTCTTGCGATCATCCCTAGTTTAAAATTTCATTTGTATGATTATGATACCTACAATGTTCTCTTCTAAATGTTGTTTCAGATGGCTGATGTGTGGTCATGTGGAGTGACTCTTTATGTCATGTTGGTTGGAGCCTATCCCTTCGAGGACCAGGATGATCCTAGGAATTTCAGGAAAACAATCCAGGTTTATTTCCTGGCCTTCTATAATGACTTTAAGGTGTTTCTTATGTTAATTTGTTACATCGTTCTTATTGCTATCTTCTACCCTATTTTGCAGCGTATAATGAGTGTTCAATACAAAATCCCGGATTATGTTCACATATCGCAGGATTGTAGACAACTGCTTGCTCGTATATTTGTTGCAAATCCATTGAGGGTACGCTGTAATGTTTACCATCTAAACTTTTTTTCATTGCTATTGCAATTAAGACTGTCACGACGTTTCAGATCATGCGTGTCTTGTCTCTTCTATGTTCTAGAAGTATGCGTTTATTTGTGTGTATTACAAAAGAATCTTGCTTACCTGTTTTTCTTTTTCTTTTTCTTTTTTTCGGTTGATAGAAAATTATAAGGGAAACAGTTTGATAAAATAAATTTCACTGCTGATTCTATCTTTAGTGCCTGGTCAACTTTTTTCTTTTGTGGATAAGTTAGCTTTGGGTGTTTTCCTAGTTTCCAACTTTACATTTATTGTCTCTACATGACGTTGGTCATTTGTGGTCTCCTTCATTCTTCTTTCGATACTACCTAAGTTAGGACGTATATGTATATGTGTGCTAGGAAATTCAGCTTTATAAAATTATACATTAAATATTTGGAAGTTATGACACTTCTGTTAGTCTTCTGAAATTTAGATATCAAGAAACTGATTACTTTGCCACACTCAAAACGAAGCAAAATACAATAGCTAGAATGTTAATTTTATCAAACAAGAATGAATTAAGGCTTGTTTATCTTTAGCTAACTTCCAGATAATATTGTTTTTCAGAGAATTACACTAAAGGAAATTAAGAACCACCCATGGTTTCTAAAAAATCTTCCAAGAGAGCTAACTGAACCGGCACAAGCTATCTATTACCAGAGAGACAATCCAAGCTTTCATGTTCAAAGTGTGGAGGAGATAATGAAAATTGTGGGAGATGCGAGAAACCCACCGCCAGTATCTAGGCCGGTCAAAGGTTTTGGCTGGGAAGGGGAAGACGATGAAGGCGCAGAAGAAGAAGAAGAGGTGGAAGAAGAAGTAGAGGAAGTAGTTGAGGAAGAAGATGAGTATGATAAGAGGGTCAAAGAGGTTCATGCAAGTGGAGAATTCCAAATTAGTTAAGAAGCCAAATTGTTGTGTACTTGTTAAAAATAGAGGGAAAAAATTTTCTGGTAAAAAAAACAGCTATTTATGTGTATTATAGTTATAAATAGATCAGCTTTAAACAAATGAGGCATTCTAATCTATGGTCTGTTGATGTAATTTTGTACTTGTATCACAATGGATGCCATGTATAAGAACAACATTAGATTACATTCTTAATTGGCATGTATAAGAATATATAGTAGTTAAGAGATTGGAAAGGATACTTCCTTAGCTTTTTTTTTTCTTTTACATGTTTATGCTCTTGTAAGGAGGATCTTTTGTCCTCCAATCTTTTGTGCTGTGATGCCCCTTTTGTTGTGGACATAGAAATTATAGCGGTTGCTTAATTACCTTCCGAAGTTACCTTTCCTTGTAGAGTGAGGCATCTTATGGAGCATTAAGTAAAGGTAAGATTGTTGCTTGGTGATTTTTGGAAGTTAAGTGTCCAAAATCTTATAAATAGTTTATAAATTAATTTACGTGGATCACTTTATACCTCTATACACCTTTTGTTTTCTTTTTCTATTTTGATTTATTTGTTGAGATATACTATTTCTGTGTATGTTTTCAAAAGCATGCAAGTTTTTTTCTTTTCCTCTACTTTAGTTTAGCATATTCTCCCAAACCCTAATATTAGACTTCTGTGAATGAAATTGTCCATACCCCCAATTATGCTTATTAATACTTAATTCATTTGTTTCTTTGATCATGTTCAAGGCTTAGCTAATTCAAAACCTAATCATGATTTTTAGCAAGATTTGGTTGCTCATTGCTCTTCCATGTTTACCCTTCAACATGAACTAGACAATGAAGGATTCACCTTGAAACTTCTATATGTATAGTTATGATCAGATAACACTGCTCATAAAACACTAAATTAAAGCTGAAGAAGTAAAACCATCTAAACATTAAAATATTGATATAACTATATTTTAATATAAAAAATATGAGAGTAAAACCCCCCAAGTATAAGAGTGAACTGAAGCAAATGCATTTGTCTTGCCCTATTCAAACTATATCACAAAATCACCAACTTCTCACAAATTTAATTCTCAACTTCAAATTCATTCCAAAAAGTCCTCTCTCTCCTCTCTTCTTTCTTATTTTTTATTTTTATCTTGAGAGATTAATCACTAAGATCATAACTTCCACTGAGAGAGCTGCTACCATTTCTACTATGTAAGGAGAGGCCTCTCATGTGACCAGACAAATTAGTACCATCCTTGTTTTCCTGAAAGAATCTTTCCCTCTCAACATGCTTTGCCGGCGGTGGCGGAATTGTCACATGTGGAAGCTCCCCATTTGGTTTTGCACGTGGAGGCGGCGGCACTGAAGTAGGCGGTGAACGAGTAATAGCTTCCCGAGATGGCGGCGGTGAACGAGTAGTAGCTTCCCGAGATGGCTCCAGAGAGAGTGGCCGTATTAGTGGACGGTGGAGTCTCTCGCCAAGCAAACCCAAGCTAGGGATCTCGTTTTTATGTTTTTCGTCTTCAGGCCTTGCACAAGCCTTTCCTTTGCGTAATCTACAAGGCATTATAGGTTTATGGAAGTTAAGGAATATTCAAGATTGAAAAAGTATTTGGTTTGAGTTCAAAGTAATGGCAAGAAACCTTCGGACCAACTGTTCGGGCTCCTCTTCCTCCTCTGCTTCCTCGTCTTCGTGATCAAATCGAGGAGGAGCAGTTGTTGTAGCTCTGCCAGCTAGGAGGTCATCATGTCTTGTAAGAACTTTATGAAGCTGCTCGTTCAATTCGATTGCCCGAGAAACTATCCTCTCGTCTCTACGAAAAATACCAAACATACCAGTTGAAGATCAAAGAAAGGACTCGAAGGAGCATGGACATGTATATGCTAAAAGCAGAGAAACTCGAAGGAGCCTTACCGAGAAGTCATGACAAGATGCATTACCCTTTGCTTCTGAAACGAACATTGTTCGACAAGGTCAAGAGTGAATTCATCCCTTGCTCCCTTCAAAAGAAACAACATTTTTGTTTTTTCAGCAGCAGTTAGAAGTTAAAATCTTCATGGTTCGCAGTTCTATAAGATTGCGTCGAGGGCTAACCTGAGGATTTTGAGCATCAACTGCATCAAGGACTTCTTTTAGAACTTGTAATGCATTACTTGCCTTTTGAATGATGCTGCAAAAGGTGATCAAAAGAATGAGACTTTCTTTGCCAGGCGAAAGTCGAAGATGAGAACAAATATGTTAAGAATGAAAAATTACCAGTGAAATGATATCTGCTCAAAGGGAATTTTAAACTCACTCTTATGAACAATGTCAACCACAAGTACAATAAAAAAAATTTGGGGGGGGGGGGGTGAAGAAAAAAAAAGTCACCTAGATTCAGGGACAGTCTCAGACTCCTTTGGAGGAACACTTTCAGGTCTAGGCAATGGCTGCTCCCTGTTCGGTACATTATTAGTCCCATTAGGTTGTGAATTACGATGATTTGATTGGACTACTTCGGCCCTTTGAGGAAATTGCACTCCGGCACTCTGAAAACAAGTACAAACTGAATGTCAGAAGTGAACTTGGCCATAGATTTTTCATAGGAAGGACATACAATGATTAGTGTTGAAATAAATAACTTAGCTTGCAGCTATCTACAATTCCAGCAACAAATATCTAAGAAAAAAAATTATTTGAAACAAAAACCTCCCAACACCGACTGTACCATACTTGAGACATATATCTGAGACCATTAGCTAAGGGGTATGAGTATCTTTCACTTCAGCCAACTACCATATGAACCGACCATTATAACCGTAATGGAGCATGTGCAGATAGCACTAACAAAAGATTCAGTTTCTGACTAAATTGATTAGTATGCACTATATATTTGGAATCATATAATTGAAAAATGAATCTTGATCACAAACTATGAATCAAATGAATTATAGCATTAGAATATCGAAGGGGTCCGGGTCATATATCTCACCACCAACTCATAATATGCATTGTAATATTGTGGAAACTTTCCAGAAGCACCACCAAGGGATGTCTGTATAGCATCGAGTAGGAGAAATATCCGCTCCCTCACGGGAAAATCTGTCTGCACCACCATTGAGAAATGATGAAATACGAAACAAGGCTATGGAAAATAAGAATAACATAGCTAAAGAAAAAAAAGTCAATGGAGAAAACTTACCTTCTTCTTCACAATTTTCACGAGAATAGGGAGTATTCCGGTATCAATAACTTGCTCATGGATATGCTCTCCAACATTGTTCATCAACATCTCCAGCAGCTAGAAAATCATTAGCCGGAAGATGATTTATCAGGACAACATAGAACATAAAGCAAGTAGAGTAAAAATTCAACAAAGGAAAGCTAATTAACCAAGCATCTCTATGTCCGAATGTCCGATACACTAAAAACTAGTTGGCATCAAAACTATCTCGTTACTCGGGTATCGGTGACTAGTAATTCCATTAAAAAATTATGATTAAGCAAATTCATAAGTCATTATACTCACCATGACAGCAAAAAGTTGAGTATTGTGGTGTTTACTACCCAAACGCTTTTTGATAGATTTAACAACATCTCTAGCTTGCCTGCAATTCAACAGATGATGGGTAATTACAATAACACAATCAAGATTATTGTGAGTTTGTGATCCATTTATCATAATAAGAC
Organism: Stylosanthes scabra; assembly: GCA_036250425.1. Lineage (NCBI taxonomy): Eukaryota > Viridiplantae > Streptophyta > Magnoliopsida > Fabales > Fabaceae > Stylosanthes > Stylosanthes scabra. The sequence continues at coordinate 37,913 of JASCZI010121020.1, read as the reverse complement.
GAATAAAGCTCAGCTCAGAGGGACAATAGGGAGCAAGAATCATGATGATCATAAGTTAAATTGCAAATATATGGAAAAAATTGAACATATTTCTTAGTGATAACATTAGTGTAGAATAAAAATATGTGATTCAGTTTCATGTGATGCAATTACTATCAAGTTATCAACCAAATATTAATTTCTCAAAGTCTTAGCCTTTTAGGGCCCTGATCAATCTAGAAGAAATATCATCGCATAAGGGGATTAAATCTTTGTGCATACCTTGGATCTTGAGCAACTAATTCGCATATTTCAATATTCTTTGTCCAATCAGTTTCAGTCAGCTTGTCACTTGTTGCGGCGTGGACTAGCTCAGCTGCAGTCAATGCCATCCTTTCCTATATAATGATCTGAATTTTGAAAATCAAATAGTATGTAAAGAGAATTCAGGAACGGAACCGAACACAGAATAATATCAACAAAACTTAAACACAGTGATTTATCGAAAATGTAGCCGAATGCATGATCATTGCCGTTACACTAAGAATCAAGATCTAAGCTACTGATTTATCAACTAGTGCCAAAAAGAATAGTCTTCTGAACGATTTTCCGGAAAAGGCCAGAAGGTTTGAACATTAGTATGTATATGAAGACAAACACAATAAAGAGTATACTTTAAATGGCGAAGTCTCAGATCAACGTTTTAGATCAAATTATGCTGTTAAGTGTTAACCATCATATATAATATTGGTAGGCTACAAAGAGTTACCACCAGCATCACAACTCTTGCATCAAAATCAATTCTACAGAAACAACACCAAACACATAATTTGAATCCTAATAAGAAAAAATCACCTTAAACTAAACTTGCCTCAGTTCCAAGAATAAAATGCTGTCATGTTAGTGATGTTATAGTAGCAATCAAAGTCAGAACAGCATATCATGAACTACCCTGCAATAGAAAATATATATATTAAACAAAATCACCAATTAATTCAGCCATATAGGTACATATAATTATATAAAAAAGGAGCATAACCCACAAAAGCAAAAGGGACCAAAGCCATATAACACCCAGAAGAGACTCTGAACTAAGAAGTTAAAATCATTTGGCATTACTTCATACTTTTCTTTCCACAAAAGCAATAACAAAAATAATGGGCATCATAATCAATCAACCAACTAATCATAATTAAGCTCATAAAATAAAACCATGAATTGCCTTAGCATCCAAAACTGAAATCATGATTCTAATTAGCTCTCAGATCTAACTAAATCAAACACCCACCAAACAAAACCTCACAACAACAAACAAACACAACCCAAATTAAAAAAATAAATAAATAAATAAAAAGGAGCAAAACCCATTTAAAAAATTCAATTTTTTCTTTCATTTTTCATGAAATTGATTTGATTAAGAGTGAGAATCATGCATACCAGTGAACACAGACACAACTACAGAGATGAGGAGAAAGAAAGCGTAGAAGCACTGATATGCTCTAAAGAGCTTCAGCATTTGATTTGATGGTCATGGAAGAAGAAGAAGAAAAAGACACAGATCAAATTGAATGTAAGTTTGATTCTTTTTCTTGTTTTCTAAACTTTAAACCTTTTGGGTATATGAATTTTGATGAAGATGAAGAAAATGACGGGATTCTCAAGTGGGTGAACTGTTTGTATGGTTTTGTGTATGTAAAATAAAAGATAGAAAAGAAAATAATTAAATATTTAAAGAAATTGAAAGTGGTTAGAAAAGAAAAGAAAAGAAAAGAATCTAAGGTTGAGTTGGGTTGGATGTTAGAAGAAACGGCACCGCCATGTGAATGTGTGTGTCTCTTCTTTTAAGCTAAATCTGATGACTAATGAGTAGCTGGAAAATGTTAGTGTGGACATGGTGTCACACTTCAATTCAATTTCGATATTATATCTTACCTATCATCATCTTTCTATAAGTAATTTTTATATTAATTGATTTAATTCGCATGTTAAACCAAAGTTGGGTTGATTTAATAGTTAATTTATTAATTCATTTAGTAACTGTTGAATTCGAATTTATATCATAGTCGAAATAAAGAATAATATGAAAAAATTTTCCAATTAAGATAGTCTAAGTATAGATATAAACTTCTTTCTAGATTTAGATTCTTAATATGAGAATATCGGTAAAGTAATAAAATAAAGGACTAATAACTATTAAATTTATAAATGTCATAGTATAACTTCTCTCAAAAGCCTAAATTGAAGAATTATATCTTTAACAACATCAATTTCTTGCGGTTTAACAAAAATCGAATACTAAACATCTTAATTAAAATTGTTAGAATATATTAGTATTAATTAGGATTTCTTCCTTTTCTGATCATCTTTTTGATTTGTTAGTTTTTTTTGAGAGTTTCATCAGTCTCTTTTTGGAAGTTCCGTCTATACTTCGACAGTTTCGCCAGTCTTTTTGCGCCAGTTTCGTCTGCACCTCGTTCCGGCAGTTCCGTTTTCATCCCGTTTTGGCAGTTCTGTTAGAATATATTAGTATCAATTAGGATATTTATATTTATTAGTATGACGCTACTCATAATTATAAAATATTATATTATTATTATTATTATGATTCTCTCTTTGCTTATAAATAGGCTATGCATTGTAATATATGATACACATCTCTTATATAATTCTCATACAATTCTAATACATAAATTTCTCTCTATTATGTATTCTTTCTCTCTTTCTAACAAAAATATTTGATATCATATCAAATTATAGACGAATTCTATTATTTTAATTGAAAACTTTTTTATTTATTCATTTGAGAAGAGGTTGGTCTTTTATTTTTATATGAAATTCTTACCACGTTTCTTTTTCATTTTAAATTTCTAAAACTGCGTTTGGTATTGAATAGCGAGGTTGAAATAAGAGATTGAAACACAATATTATATTGGTTAATTAGAGACTAAAATTAATATTTTCAATTTTCAAAATTTTAGTATATTCACCACTTCCAAATAATGGGAATTGAACTCTTCTTCTCAACCAGCAACCACTACACTCACCACCGCCACCATCACATCCTCCTTCTCCTCCCTTCCTTTTCTTCTTTCTCTTATTCTCCTCTACCACCACTACTCTTTTTCTCAACCAACATCAGCACCACCACGCTTCCGTCAATCACTCCTCCGAGATCCATCAATGATGTTGTCAGCTTTATCTCTGATAGGACATTCACCTTCTAGCTATAAATTTGTGTGTCAATGGGGTTGAGGCCTTGGATCAACTGGCTAAAAGAGGAGGTGCCTCTTCAGAAGCCCCAGGATCGAACCTCAGCTATGACTGAGGGTATAGTTTGTGTGAGTAGAGGGTGCCATGAGGCATTAGACCAATGTCCAAAAAAAAAAAAAATTGTGTGTTAATAATATTTGTTGAGTTGATTTTTGTTGTGTTTGTGAGTGTTGTTACTTATTGAATTACTTTTTATATAGAGTTATGGTTAAAGGAGTTATGGAGGATTGAGAAAGAAAAGTGTTGCCGAGTGTTATGCTTGTCTTGGTGAATGGAGGCTAGGGATTTTTTAGCAAAAGTATTTTAATTATTTTACATATTTCAATTTCTACATTTATCAATCAATACACCTTAAATCAAACACAATACAAAAACCTACGCCCAACCATTTCTTTGAGACCTCCCTTCCAACTTGATTTGCTTTCCTACTCCATTTCTCAATTATTTCAATAGGACTCTAGCATAATTGCATAACATAATATAAATCAATCTCTTAATTAATTTTTTTTTGTTGACTAAAAATCTCTTAATTAATTGTTATATGCATTTAAAATATCTTAGTGAATAAAATAGATAAATACACTTTTCTTAACAAATTTATTTAATATATTATGACTTTAATATCAATTAAAAAAATTGAAGTTTTTTATTGAAGTTTTCTTTATGTGCTAATAAATGTATAAATATAAACTAAAAAACTAAAAATTAAGGGGGGAAAAGGGTGACGGAACAGCCAAAAAAGCAAATAAAATTGAACTTAGCCCCACATAAATATATCATGTGAGTAGTTAATTTTGGTTTTTAAGCTAAGCTTAGCCTTTGATAAAAAAAAACAAAAAGCTAAGCTTAGCCCATAAAAAATTATGCTACAATCATCTGCCATGTGATTAGCTAATGTTTGCCTTTAAACATGCCTATATGTCAGCCCAAAAATATAAAAAATTGAAAACAAAAAAGTTTAAACATAGAAAAGTTTCATGTAAAAAAAAAACATAGGCAAAAATTTAAGAGATGTGAATTTTTTTTTTTGACATAAAGCATTTGGGAGAGAAATTGAAATTTGGAGACTAAGACTGAGAATTGAGACTGAGAGATTGAGACTGAAATAGGTTTATGTATTGTGTTTGGTTTAAAATTAATTAGAGATAGAGACTGAGAGATAGAGATTAAATTAAGTTGATAGAGCAAAAACAACTGTTAGTATTGGAAACTTCAATGTTAATTGAGAGTATTTAAATAAAAAAATATTATTAAAGTTTCAATCTCAGTCTCAGTCCCAGTCCCAGTCTAAGTCTTCCTGTCATTCCTAACAGGAGGTACTGAAAATACTAAAATTCTGATGGATTGAGACTGAAATTTTAGTTCCAGTCTCTGCCCAACAAACATAATACTAAATCTCAGTATCTCAGTTCCAATATCAAGAACAAAATGCTTTGGTTCAAGAACAAAGACCTGGAGGACTTGTGCAAAGAGTGCAGATCTAACAGTTTTATAGAGCATGCCTTGGGTATCATGTAAGAGAACAAGGATCAAGAAAACATCTTTAAGGATCTCCAATATATCATTGACCGGCTCTAAGCGGGTACTTAGCATTCTCTTAAAACACTTTAAAATTTTTATTCTGTTTTGGTCATGATATATATCTGCTTTGGGAAGGCTTGCTATGTATTTGTAGGAACTAACAAGATTATAATAACTTTAGGTTTGATTATACCACAAACACTGAAAACAGCCCTATAGTTAACATAGTTATCAGATTCGGGCCGGGCCGAAAAATTGGTGGACCGAACCCCATACCGGTCAAACTCGGCTAAACCAGCAACCGAGCCGACCGGTATATATTATAGAAATGCTCAAAAAGAGGCTTAGAGGATTCAAACCCCCTTCCTCGTGTTTGTCATGTGGCACGTCTGCCACTAAGCCAAGTGTGAAAACTTGAAATATGTATGCAAACTGTAGTATATATAACATTTTAAACCTAATTTATATTTCATTTACTTAATTCATTTTCTATTTTATATTTACAAATTTTTAAATTAACTATTTTTTATCTAATTAAAAATTTTATTAAACGCTTACAAATTTAAAATAAGCAATTTTTAATTAATCACAAGATGTGTTTTTTATTTTCATAATTATATGATATTTATTAATGTTATTTTTTCAATAAACATTATTAACCTATGATAATATAATAGATTTAAAATATTTAATAAACTATTAAAATCTAAATATAGTAGTTATTTTAATATAAAAATTATTTAAAAAACTTTTAATATAGTAAAGATAGTAACAAAATTTTATATAATTTATAATTATTTTATTATGAACGGGCCAACGGGCTAATTAGTGACCCGACAGTCGAACCTAACTCAGTGCTCTCACCGAGTCGATTGACGGTTCGGTTTTGATAACTCAATTTTTAATTAGATCCTTATAATATATATAAAAAAAAAATTAACTAGATGGGCTAAACTGTCTTTCATATAATTCAATATATCCCAATCTTATTTAACCAGATCAGATGAGTTTAGGGTTTGAATAAAATGTCATAATGAAGTCTTTTGACCAATTTAATATTACAAAATTGTTTAAACTTCGATATTTTACAATTTAAACGCACAAAATTTGTTCAATTCAACCAAAACTAGAGAAAATTGCTCTATGGACTTGATTACAAAAAAATGTATTTATTGTAGGAGCTTGACTGAAATTTTTTAAACTAGAGATCTATTGGAAAATTAGGTCAAACTATAAAGACTCACAAATGAATTAAACCTAACTTTTATTGACTTATCCTCACGAACTACCCTCATCTGACTTAGGTTTTTGGTTCTTCAACTTGAATGCTTTTTTAACAAATATTATGGCATTTACCTTTGTTAATTAACTTTATGAATTTTCTGATGTTGATACGAAAATTTTGGTTGGTTTAGATGTTTGAAAAGTTTCCCAAGGAAAGATTGTGTTGTCTCACTATTTTGTTGTAACTCATAAACTAGGCAGATTCTTCGTTGATTATGGAGGAAGTTGATGAACCAGTTTGTTGGTTATTAATTATTTTATATAACAAAAAGTAGGTGTTTAATGACCTAAAACTCTGCAGGATTTATTCATCCATTGTAACATTTAATTTGAAACCTGAATAATAGAGTAAAACGAACTCACTGAACCAATCATATTGGGTTTAACAAGAGGAACTATGCATGGAAAAATATAAGGTTAAATTATTTTGATAATCCCTATCATTTAATCACATTTGTAATTAAGTCATTGTATTTTAAAAGTTTTCAATTGGTTATATACAAGAGTTTTAATTTTTCTTTTTAAAGGTTTACCGATGGTCAATCAGTTGCTACATGCACAATTTAGGATTCGAAGCCCCAACACTTGATAGACCAATGAGCTAACTACTAGACTAATCTAAATTGGTTTAAGATTTAAATTTGTAATAATACTTTTGTCGTTTAAAAAACGTTTAATATAACGGAATATATTATGACATATTTGCTATGCTATATTGCTAAATGGTGTGAGATAAATGAAAATAGGAAAAATTACCAAAATTACCCATGAAAGTTTCGAACGCTGACAAAACTATCCATGAAAGAAGAAAAGTACTTTCTACCCATCAAAAATGGGTTCCTTCTGACAAATATAACCAAACGTTAAGTTGTTGTTAACACCGTTAAATATATGTGCCAGGTATCAAGTTATGTACTGAGTTGAAAATTAAAAATAATTTATAATCTTTTTTTTAATTGTATGTCTAGGGCAAAATTGAATTGGGGGCAGTCTGAGCACACCCATCCACTTCAATCGTGCTCTACACTCACTTATGAAACTCACTTACCACCATCTCCACTCATCATAGGAGAACCTTGCCCATTCGTCACTGTCGCCCGATTACGTCGCATATTTCTCCCTCTTTACACTCCGATTTTGACGAAGCTGTTTCTGTGGTCATCTCTTCCTCGTGAAATTCGTGCGTGCAGCGTCGTCGCCGGCTCTTAGGATGTAACACTACAAGAAACGCGCCTGTTACCGGCGAAATTATCCTGAAAAGATAGTTTCAATGGGCAGTAATTCCGCCGGTAATGGGCACGTTTCTTTTAGTGTGAGTGGTTGCCATTGTTTGTTTATTGTTAATTTTTTTCAGGGTTGAATATGCTGCAATTGAGGGAGAATTAGAAGTTATGTTGTGACAATTTCTGGGTGTTTCATGTAAAAGGAATTCTGGAGTTTTTACTGAACAATGTGTGTATACGTTTTGTCCTATGAACAAAATGGAATGGAGGAATGAAATTTTTTATTTTTTTGTGTAAGCTTAAAAAAATTGACAAATTTAGCCACGACAAATTTTAAATTTGTCAATTATGACCACTTTGATATTAAAATTTGACAAAAATAACCATAGAAGTGTCTAAATTTGTCAAAGTTTGCCTTGAAATTTGAATAATAACTAGTTGTACCTGCTAGATGTAAATGGTTGCACAATATACATTAAAAATCTGTTTCATTTCACTGACATTTCATCATTCATCTACAAAAGCATGATTGTCATAAGTTATAGTGTATATGTAATCTTTACAAACCAAAAAATACAACAAATGTGAACAACCCCTGCACTAAGTTGTGCATAATTAAGTATTCACAAAAAGGAAGTCTTATCTTTTGTCTTCCACTACATCAAAATAGCATAAATTATAACTAGCTAATTGTTAGGAGCCCCTACAGCAAGTTGTACATAATTAGATTCATACCAAATAGATTAGGTATTTACAAAAAAAGGAAGTCTTATATGTTTTTCCCATTACCCACAAAAAACCTAATCTATAACCAGCTAATTGTTTGGAGTGGAGTTGCTGCTGCCAGATAACCACCCTGTTGGATAGTTGTGGAAGCTGGTAGCTTGAAATGTGGTAGTGACCATGTACGTTCGCCGCCATCATATCTATCCTCGGAGTTGGCATGAAATCTTGAAATTTGGAAGTGGTTCCCAAGCTTGCACCTCGCATTATGCGTGGAGTTACAGTCGGTGGCTTGTTGCATCCATTTGTATCCCTATTCGGAGCAGCCTGGGTTTGTTATGAGGCCTCAGAGTTATGTATCTGCCATTTCTGCATAAACACAAAACATTACACATTTTAGGAGATTCATAGAAAAACAGTCACAATTTTAATCATGTATAACTTAGTTCATATTTATGGATGGCTAGAAGAAAATGGTATCCCTTTGTGCTCATTTTAATAGAATTAGAAAGGTGTAAGCACATAATTTCAAAAGAGTGACAACAAATTGGGAAGTGCAGACAGTAATTAAGCTATAACAAAATAAGACAAATTTTAATCATATTTAACTTAGTTCATAGTTATGAGTGGCTAGAAGAAAATGGCTATCCCTTTGTGCCCATTTTAATAGAATTAGAAAGGTGTAAGCACATAATTTACATAGAGTGATAACAAATTGGGAAGTACAGACAATAATTAAGCTATCAAAAAATAAGACAAATTTAATCATGTATAACTTTAATTCATTTGTAACCTTCAGACCACTTGAAAGGTATTAATCAAACCATCACAAAAGCAAGCATATATATATATTTAGGTTACCAGATGGTGGCACATTATTTAAATACCATACTTATATTTACACAAATATTTAGACAACAATTTCGCTGTAAATTTACAAAGAGTTACTTCATCTTCCTAGTCTCAATAGAATGAGAAATTTGCAAGCGCATTATCAAAGTAAAATGACAATAAACTAAGAAGTGGATACTGTAATCAACTTATCAAAAATCAACACAAATTTTAATAGTGTACATATACACATAAATGAGAAAAAATCCTATGCTTTTACTAATGAACAAACATAGTGCATTTTGATTATGGTAGTTCGTCAATACACACTGTTTCGGATATTGGGCTCACCTAGCCCAAATCCATACCAAACCTCCCTTACGTCGACCCAAGGCCGACACACGGCCCAAATCCCTCACGGATTCATACAAAGGGCCCACAATATCAATCATAGATGAAGTCAAGTCCCGAGCCTTTCTGGTGGCCTTGATTGGGTTAGCCGCCCAATGGTTCACATCTTTGCCAGCAGGTTCAATATCAACTTATTTTGAAATAAGAGAGTTGTTTCTCAACGAGTTCACGACAAGCATCGATAACAAAAAACATCCGATTAATCTTCTTGCTGTGGTCCAAAGGCCTAATGAGACCACAAGGAAGTACATCGAGAGGTTTATCGCCGAATGCAAAACTATAGACGGACTCGTCGACGGAGCAGCAAGCTTGTGCCTAACTAACGGCCTTGCCAACGATGATTTCAGAAAGCAACTGACCACCAAACCGGTATGGACCCGTAAGGAGATGCAAGCTAAAGCAAAAGAGTTCATACATCATGAGGAGGTCAATCGAATAGTAGCAGCCACTAAGAATCAGCAAACGGCCCCCCGAGGTAACGCCTCAACGCAATACCAGGGGGATAGCCAACGCGATCATAGGTCCAGGGGAAACCCTAAACCCTCCAAAACCAAATATGACCAATATACCCCGTTGGTAGCATCCCTCACGGAAGTATATCAACAAATCTCAGATAAGGGAATCTTACCCCGGGCGCGGACCCTACGGGGAAGAACCCAGAATGCAAAAAATAAATCCCTGTTTTGTGATTACCACCAAGGATTCGGACACAAGACGGAAGACTGCTACGACCTAAGAGACGCCATCGAACAAGCCATCAGGGAAGGCAAGCTGAATGAATTCACTTAGATCATTCGCGAACCTCGAAATGCAGGACGGGAACGGTCGGAAGGACCAGAATCTCGGAATCCCCGAAATTTCCGAGATAATGATGAATTGGTGCCGATAGTCCCAGTGATTACCGGTGCCAATCATGTGGAGAAATCTAAGTCGGCCCACAAAAAGGATCTCAAGATCTTAGCAACTGTGAAGAGTGCTCCCCCGCAGTCCCCGACGATCACATTTCAGGACAAAGACCTCGAACACGGAATCGCTGATTCCGATGCCCCAATGGTAATCTCAGCCCGGGTCGGACCAGGGATAGTCCGATGAATCCTAATCGATACAGGTGCAGACTCCAACATCATGTTCCGGCACGCCTTCGATGTACTAGGATTCAAGGATCAAAACCTCAAAACCCACCAACCAGGGGTTATGGGACTCGGCGATCACTTCATCAAGCCAGACGGAAGCATCGAACTCCCGATTTCCATCGAAACTGGAAACTCCCGGAAGACGGTGATGGCCTGAATTCGTGGTGTAAAAAGACTCTACAGCCTATAATATCATCTTGGGCAGGAAAACAATTAATAATTTCTCCGCAGCTGTGTTCACTAAGTTTCTAGTAATGAAGTATAAAACCGATTCAAGAGACTTCGGAACCCTACATGGAGATAGGGTGATGGCCGAAAAATGCAAGCACAACAACTTGGCTATCTGATCCAAATCCCGAGATTCCTCCGGCATCTACCTCGCTGATCTCGACGCCAGGATAGAAGAGCAACCTCAGCCAAAACCAGACGGAGATCTGGAGAAGATACAGATCGGAGATTCCTTAGAGCGCCATACGTTCTTAACTCGGAACCTGCCCTATGAACTCAAGCAAGAACTCTCGGACTTCTTTAAAAAGAACGGAGACCTTTTCGCCTTCACACCAGCCGATATGCCAGGAATCGACCCGTCAGTGATGTCACATTCCCTGGCCATCGACCCTAGTCACCGTCCCGTTGCCCAACTCAAGAGGCGTATGTCGGACGAAAGGGCGGAAGAAGTGAAGAAGCAAACAAAGGCACTCCTAGAAGCAGGATTTATCCGAGAACTACCTTACTCCACTTGGCTGGCAAATGTAGTCTTGGTCAAAAAGGCAAACGGAAAATGGCGCATGTGCGTCGACTATTCCGACCTTAACAAAGCCTGCCCAAAGGATGCCTTCCCACTACCCAGTATCGACGGATTGGTAGATGCCTCTTCTGGCTACCAATACCTCTCCTTCATGGATGCCTACTCGGGATACAATCAGATCCCAATGCACAAACCTGATGAAGAAAAAACGGCATTCATCACCCCGGAGGGAACTTATTGCAACACAGCCATGCCTTTTGGCTTAAAGAATGCCGGAGCGACGTACCAACGTTTGATGACCAAAATCTTTAGGGACCTCATCGGTCGGAAAATTGAGGTTTATGTAGACGACATGTTGGTTAAAACCGAGAGCCCGGAGAATCTCATCTCCGACCTTCATGAAGTCTTCAAGTCCCTCCGACGCTACAAAATGCGTCTGAACCCCTTAAAATGCGCCTTCGGCATGGAGGCAGGGAAATTCCTAGGATTCATGATAACTCAGAGAGGAGTTGAAGTTAACCCAGAGAAATGTGAAGCGATTCTCCAACTCCCGAGCCCGGCCAACCTGAAGGAGGTTCAACGGCTGAACGGCAAATTAACGGTGTTGTCTCGTTTCTTTGGAGCATCGGCGAGGAACGCCCTACCTTTCTTCAAATTGATGCGGAAAGGAATTAACTTCGAATGGACACCGGAGTGTGAGGATGTCTTCCTCAAGTTTAAAGCCATATTATCGGAACCTCCAGTCCTTTCAAAACCAATAAACGGCGAACCATTGTACCTCTATTTGTCCATCACGAACGAATCCATTGCGGCAGCACTGGTGAGAGAAGACGAGTCGGGAAACCAAATGCCGGTTTACTTTATCAGCCGAGTCCTACACGAGGCTGAGCTACGATACACCAAAATCGAGAAACTGGCATATGCGCTCCTTGTCTCAGCTAGACGACTCCGGCAGTATTTCCAAAGTCACACTATTGTCGTCAGGACCGACCAAGCCATCCGAAGCATACTCCAAAAGCCAGACCTGGCAGGTCGGATCCTAGGATGGGCCGTTAAACTATCACAGTTCGACATTCAGTTCCAGCCCAGGACAGCCATCAAGGCGCAAGCGATGTCCGATTTCTTGGCAGAAATGATAATCCCGGATAAGGCGGCATACCAAGAAGTCGGATGGAAGTTGCACGTCGACGGCTCGTCCACAACGACCTCGGGAGGCGCAGGGGTCATCCTAGAAAGCTCTGACGGGGTCATGTTCGAACAATCTATTCGATATGACTTTCCTATCTCGAACAACCAAGTCGAGTATGAAGCCCTATTAGCCGGATTAACCCTGGCTCAGGAAGTAGGGGCCCGGATTCTGGAAGTTTGCACAGACTCTCAAGTATGAGCTCCCAAATAAACGGTTCTTATCAAGCCAAAGACTCACCCCTTCAGAAATACTTAGCGAAAGTGAAAACAATGATGGAAACGTTTGACGACGTCACAATAACCCATGTTCCTAGAGAACGGAACGCCTGGGCTGACCTCTTGTCCAAACTCGCCAGCATGAAACCGGGGTCGGGAAACCGTTCCCTCATCCAAGGAATGATCAGAGAGCCATCGGTATCTATGTCGAAGATGACTTGCCTCCCGATAACGGAAACGGCAACATGGATGACTCCGATTATGAGCTACTTGGAAGTCGGAACCCTCCCTGACGATCCCAAGGAGGCAAAAAGGATCAGGAGAGAAGCTGCTAAGTTTACTTTGATCTCGGGCCAATTATACAAAAAAGGCATAGATTTGCCGCTTCTGAAATGCCTCAATCCATCTCAAGCTGAGTACACACTAAGAGAGGTTCATGAGGGATGCTGCGGCCATCACGTTGGCGGAAAGTCTTTAGCTCGGAAGCTCATCCGAGCCGGATACTACTGGCCGAACATGTTGAATGATGCAGTTGAGTTTCTTCGGATGTGTGAAAAATGCCAGCTCCATGCGGATTTTCACCAAGCACCCCCAGAAAAGATGAACCCAATATCGGCAGGCCGACCATTCAGCACGTGGGGAATCGACCTTGTGGGACCTTTCCCACTAGCCCCCGGCCAATTGAAGTACCTCATCGTCGGCATCGATTACTATACAAAGTGGATCGAAGCAGAACCTCTCGCCACCATCACGGCAGCGAAATGTTGGAAATTTGTGTGGAAGCAAATCATCACCCGATTTAGGATTCCCTCGATCCTTATCACGGATAACGGAACCCAATTTACGGACAAAAAGTTTAAAGAATCAGCCTCAGAGTTCGGAATCAACCAACGCTTCTGCTCGGTTGAACACCCTCAAGCCAACAGTCAGGTCGAGTCAGCTAACAAGATCCTCGTGAAAGGACTGAAAAAGCGACTTGACGACGCCAAAGGACTTTGGACAGAAGAGCTAGCGTCCGTCCTGTGGTCTTACAGAACAACACCCCAATCCTCAACCGGTGAAACGCCCTTCCAGCTAACATACGGGGTTGAAGCTATCATTCCAATAGAGATCGGCGAACCTAGCCCAAGGCTACTCCTCGACATAGAGGATACCACGGCAGATCGTAATCTGATAGATGAGGTTCGATCGGAAGCCCACCTCACGGAAATGGCCTTGAAGTAAAGGATGAGTGCTAGATACAACAAGGGAACCATCAGGAGACACTTTGAAGTCGGAGACCTAGTCCTACGACGGAACGACATTGGGCCACCAACGCCGAGAGAAGGCAAACTAGCCCCAAACTGGGAAGGACCCTATCGTGTGACCACGGACCTTGGAAAAGGAGCGTACAAGCTAGAACGACTCAACGGAGGAGAACTCCCGAGAAGCTGGAATGCCACCAACCTTCGACGGTTTTTCTCCTAAAACCCCTTGGTCTTTTATTCATCCTCTTAGATATAGCTATATAGGACAGCTACTATCTTTATTCTATTTGCATTTTCTCTTTTTTTTAACTTAGTCAATCGGGTACTCTTTTTCCTATCCGAGGTATCCCACACCGGGAGGTCGGAAGGTTTTAACGAGGCCCTTACTATCCAATAAATTAATTTGTCTTCTTTTATATACGACTTTACGGTTTCATCGCCATCATCGGCCTCAAACAACGATTTATCAAGCCTAACCAACAACAGCGTTGCTTAACCATTTTCACCTTTCCACTCTTAATAACGGAAAGAAGTAAAACGACGTTGCTTAACCACTTTCGCCCTTCCACCCTTAGCGGCGGAAAGGAGCAGAACGGTACTACTTAATTATTCCACCATTCCCACTCTTAACGACGAAAAGAAGTTAAGCTAAGTCTCGGAAAGACGGAACTGATCACTCCGCTTCCAAAAACTTAGAAAAATTTGAGTTTCACTTTCCACTTCATACTTACGGATTTGCCCCGTCTTTAAGACGGAAAGCGACCAAACAAAAGAGAATGGAAAACGGAACGTGTAGCCGGCAAATTAAGATAGCCAAAACGGCAAGAAGAAAACACTTAGCCAAAATATTCATTCGAAACCAATCCGACCCAGACAAAACACGTCGAGTCGGAAAGTAAAACTTTGTTTTTTACAAAAGAAAAGGAAATCCGACCTGGTTAAACACGGCACGACGGATTCCTTACTACAACTGTTCAGAAATATGAGATGAGGATCCGACCCGGACAAAGCACGGCACGACGGATCGTCACCACTGTCACTTACAAAAAATATATATACTAAGTGTTTTTACGACGAAATGAAAAAAGCTAAGACTCAGGAGGGGGATCCACGATCTGCCCATCCATGACTTCCTTAAAGGAACCGAGGAGAGAGACGTTGAAGTCGGGTGCCACCACAAGGATCTGCTCCTTCAAGGTAGCCTCCGTCTCCTTGACGGCATCTTCGGCCACCTTCAGCATCTCCTGTCAGCCCGCCTCTGCAGCCGTGAATGAAGGCTCTACCTTATCGGCACGAGCCTTTTCCGCCGTAACCTGCTTCTTCGCAGACTCCAGCTCGGCCAAAAGGTCAACTTCACGGTCCTTCAAACGTTGGACCTCAACATCCTTCTCCTTAGTGGCCTTCAACGCGGCCTCCAGATCCTTCTCGGCTCGGGACTTGGCTGATTCAGCTTCGGCCTTCTCCTTCTCCAACTCGGACCGACATAGATCTAACGACTTCATCTCCCCGGTCAGCTGGGAACACCGACGCTCCCAGTGGTCAGCCATGGTCAGCCGCGGCTCGACCGACTTCAGGATCGTGGCAGAACGAAGCATGGCCCATTGAACCCAACGGGTGCTCTCAATCGGGTCATAGTTGCGAAGGGCCTCCAAAGCACGGGGACCCATGAAGTTGCTCTCAATGAACCCCAATGCATCGAATGAGTGATCAATGGGGCAGAGATCCCGTTCAGAAGCATCGGAGATTCTCGGCCTCTTCCGAGATGACGTCGTCTCATCGTTGGCCGGCCTTCCGGAGGGGGACGACGGAACAACCTCAACCTGTTCCTTCGACCCTTCTTCCCGAATCGGAGACGAAACCTCCAATTGAGCAGTGGTCCCCCCTCCGACGTTGGAAGATCCTCCGCCCTCCGGATTCGACGATGATGCTTGGCCACTCATCGGGTCAGGAAAGACCGGACCTTGTGGATTCGCTTGCATAGCCCGGCGGAGCAGCGCCAACGACTTCTTCCCTCCGGCCATTTCCACTGAAA
>JASCZI010121019.1:61751-78395 GCA_036250425.1 Stylosanthes scabra | reverse complement strand
TTTGGAGCTTAATTCTTAAATGACTTAGCTTCTTTTCATCCTCCTTTCTTCAATCTCTCTCAAATGGTCTTCAATCACCTAAAACTCTTAGTGAATTATCTAAAAATACAAACGCAACTCAAAGAACATCAAGTTTGTTTGATTGATCAATTAATACCAAGAATATCATAATAATTAAGAGAAATTGAGACTAAAAACAACCCAAGATGCATACGCATCAGCCACAAAACCTTTTTCCTCAATAACCAGTCATATTCGCTTCTTATCCATTGTTACAAGAAAACATCCAGGACCAACCTGTATCAATCCCTAGGCAAAGAGAATTAATCAAATCAATGATGTTAGGTGGTAACATAGTATATAAAGAGCTCAAATTCCAATTGTCATGATTCCAAACATCATTTAACTTTAGGTCCGTGTCAGAGATGTGAACAAAGCATACAACATGAGCTAACAATCATTGAGAAATCCAAGGATCAAATCAAAGAGATTGGGTGAGAGGTCCAGCACACCAAGAGTAACCATCCTTAAACTTGTCTTTGGCTTTAACTATATCAAACCAGATTTAAGAAGCATTGATCGGATCACTAAAATTCAAATCAGCAACACAAGAATGAGGGCTAGCATTATTCGAACCCAAAGCTTATCCTGACGGTGGAACAATTGCCAAACAAGCTTCCCTAACAGCGCCATGTTCACACAACGAGTATCACGGACACCAAAGACCACCAAATCTTCTAGAAGTAACAACAGTGGACCACTTCACCAGATTTAAGCAATGTTCCCCAATTTGACCCTTCCAAAGAAATTGTCTCAGAATAGAGTCAATTTCATTGTAAACATATGAAGGGAAAAGGAAAACATGCATATTATAAAGAGGAATAGAGGAAGCCACAGATTTTATAAGACACAATCTCCCGACCCTATTACGCAGTCTACCCTTCCAATTAGCCAACCAATGTTTAATTCCATCAATAAAATCATTAAACGCTACTCTAGAAGATCGAGCATAGTTAAGATTAATCCCCAGATATTTATCTAAATTAACAAAAACAAAGTAAGAATAAAAAAATAACCAAAAATCATCATGTGTAAGGCATATGTTTAAATTTCTAAATTTAGTAAAACTCATCACTCTTCACCCAATTCTACTCTTCACCAAAGAAACACCCTTTAATTAAAGGGGAATGTTATTATGCTTAACTGTGTTTCGTCTAATTTATTAAAAAATATATTAAAAATTGATATTTATTCAAAAAGTATAAAAATAAATAAATTTTACATATTTAATATTTACCTTAAAAATATTTCGATAAATTCGATACCAAGATTACATATACCACATAATGGGCTTTAATTAAATATACAATTTAGGTCATAAACCATTTCATTTATGGACCCAAAAGTGTGTTAGTTTTTAATTTCTAATGGACTTCAAGAACATCTAAACTAGAGGTCCTTCTTTATTTTAGTGGCCCCAACCCCCACCCCATAAAAAAAATGGTTCAAAAGGAGAATAGCAGCCACTCTCCACTAGCCGTCAAGAAAAAGAACCATGGCCTTTGGTGTTCCACACGTCAAATGCAGAACCTCATGCCTCACATGTAAGGATGAACTCCTCAGTCCTCATCTTGCTTAGTTGCCTTAGACATTTGACATTACCCTTCATTGGCAAGAAATTTTAGGTACCATAATAATAATAATAATAATAATAATAATAATAATAATAATAGAAAAGAAATTATAGATACTATATACGATAAATAAATAAAAAGAAATTTTAGGGAAATTTAGTTACCAATATACATATAGGCACAATCAAGATAAGACACTTGTGGAGAACTCATGCTACTCCTTTACCCACTATCCCATTTCCCCGTGCAATAAAATTAAACATAGAAAAATTATAAATACAAGGTTTAACTACTTAAATAGAGTGTGAAATATTTCGGTATAAACAAAAAAAAATTTAAAAAATAAAAAGAATGACTGAAATTCTTTTAAATAAATGCAGGGCATTTGTTAAATTGATCAAAATCAATAAATTATTATTGAAGGTATTTTAGACTTACTCATAATTCAACAATTTTTTATACACGTTTTTATGTATTTTCAATTTTTTATTTATTTTCTATGGTTCTATATAATTTAGCTGAAGTGATATAAATTTTAATGAAACCATAAATAAATGAATGTATTATAAATAAAGTTAACGAAATCTATTTTTATTGTGAGTATATATAAATACAACATAATAATTAATAAACTTGTATTTATATAAGAATCTCCAGAAAACCAATCCAAAGGCTCACATTCACTTGAGAGAAGGAACCACAAGAAGTGATATATATTATCATAGGCACTTGGCCCTCCACACACTATTCAAAATCCAAAGCAGAAGAAGTGTTTTCATTATTAGTTTTCTTTCATTCATTGTTAAAGGTTGAAAATGGCTTCAATGATCATGTCATTTGCTCCAGCAACAACAGTGAGAGTTTATGCAGCAACAGCAGCAAAGGGTGCTGGTGGAAGCAAAGAAGAGAAAGGTCTTCTTGATTGGATCCTTGGAGGGTTGCAGAAGGAGGACCAGCTTCTAGAAACTGATCCTATCCTCAACAAGGTGGAGGGGAAGACCACAGGAGGCACGACCGGCGGCCGCAGGAACTCCGTAGCCGTGCCTCCCAAGAAGAAGGGTGGCTTTGGTGGCCTCTTTGCCAAGAATGAATAAGGAAAGCAAAGAAATTGAGTACCTAATAATTTAATTCTAAGTGCTTGCATTATTGCAGTGTAATTTGTATCTATATATATATTCATGTCAATCCATTTAGCTTTTAATCTTATATTGTTCACTGTTATGAATTCTTAATTTTGTGTTTGTTTTGGCCTTACTTTACTGAATTCCAATTCATTTGTGGAATTATAAAATAATAGAGGTTATTGAATTGAACCAAGCCCAAAATTATTAAGAACTAACTAGATACAATGTGTTCATCGATGGGGCAAGTTTCAATCTGGCAAGAAATGTTGTACTTGAAATGAAAGATCCCTCTGCTTTCAGCTTTTACTTTCTGCATCCATTTGGAATCATAACATCAGTACTATTATTATCTGTTGCAAAAATAGTCACAATAAAACCATTCAGATTTGCAATATAGTCCATAACTTTCATATTCAATATAAATTCCAATAGATCCAAAGACTAAAGAACTATGTATATATAACAGGTATTTGATAAACATTTCAAAGAATCACTGCATATTAGTTTATCTCTCAACAAAAAAATCAAGTACAACATGTAATAATAATTAGGTGAATATTTGATAAACATTCCAAAAAACTATGGCATCTAAAAGTGTTTTGCTTAATTTACCGAAAAGCTTAAAAGTTAATATTTTATTCAAAAAGTATAAAAATAAATAATTTTTAAATATTTAATATTTTTCTTAAAGGAAAATTCGATAGATTCGAGGCCAAAATTGCAGGTACCACAGAATTGGCCTTTAAAGAGAAATATTACGGGCCAACACTTTTAGCGTAAGAAAGGTAAAAAGTTAGGCCGGTGTTGGTTCAAATGCAAAGACAAAAATGAAGAAAAAGTGTTTGGCAATTATACACTCTGTCTATTTTTTTTTTAATTCAAACTACTAGTTTATTTGAAATGAAATTACACATGTTTATAAATCCTTCAAAATAATATACAATGTTTCTGTTTGTACAGAAAGATAAAGGATCACAAAGTAGATGAAGTTGCAGCTTAGGCAGTGGCCTAATGGTGGAGCATGGCTCCCAAAGAAGCTGCATCCTGAAGGCAGGGGATCGATCCCCAGCATTGAGCTGAAATGGAAAAATGAGTGTGTGTGTGACAGTGTGAGTGGGTAGGCTATGGGTTGGGGCCTGTCCAACCCGATGTCCAAAAAAAAAAAAAAAAGCAGATGAAGTTCCCATTCATTATGTTCTGTGGGAAGAGATTAAGTCATGAAGATATATGCTAAAAGACAGTGGCAAGAACACCTTCACCTTATTGCTCTATGATCAAGTGTCTCAAGGACCATGTATAGAATCTTGGCGAGACGTGGCGGTGGATGAATTGGATCTAGAAAATGAAGAGTGGATGAATTCAATGCAATCCTCAACAGCAGCTGTTCTATAAGAATCAACAGAGGACCTTTCGGATTTCGATCTTCCTAAGGAAGTCGAGCCGCGATGTAAGGATCGCTTTAGAGGAACCAAGCGCAGAGATTTTGTTACTCTTTCTGCAATATCCTTGACAAGCTCAGCAGGGGAGAATTCAGACTGCCATGGAATCCTGCATATGCAGCTCTTTATGTTCCGGTTTCGGGACATTCTCTGGCTAGAATTTTTGCAGGACTGGCTTGTTTTCTCGTCCATTTCACCCTTTGTGTCCCTTATTCTTATTTGCATGATGATGATGATGATGATATTATAAGAGATATAGAAGATAGTACTAATGAGAAACTGTGTCTATGAATGTATGTGGAGTTGCAAGAGTTTTTAGGTGAAGATGTTGCCTAGAAGTAGTAGAGTTGTTGAAGTTTGGGAGCTAAGGAATGAGGGAGTGTCTTTATTGTGTGATTTTGAGTGAGAATCAAGGAATTTTTATAGGAGCATATGTGAATCATGAAAGAGCTTATTTGAAAGGGAAAATAGCAAAGAAAAGTTTACAAGAGAAGAAATTTTAAGTACTGATGAAAATGACAGAAAGTTGGTGTTAATAGGGTAAGAAAGTCCAAAAGAGGCAGGTTTAAGGAGTGAAAGAACAGCAGAAACACTTGACATCTTTATTACTATGCATTTTTCATAGAACACCTTTTTTTCTTCTTCTCTCTTTTTTATGCTTTCCATGTAATGTAGATGCAGTATCTGAGTTTGAGTAAAACCAAAGATAGCAGAAACTTTATTAAAAAATTGAAATAAAATAAGTATAAGGAATATATTTTGGGTCTAAAGTGAATGATTTCATCATTCCTGTCCAAACTTCATCACACCCTAAGAAGTAAAAAAAAGTGAAAAACTAATTTAAAAACGTGTGGTGGGGGCTACAACACACTGAACC
Organism: Stylosanthes scabra; assembly: GCA_036250425.1. Classification (NCBI taxonomy): domain Eukaryota; kingdom Viridiplantae; phylum Streptophyta; class Magnoliopsida; order Fabales; family Fabaceae; genus Stylosanthes; species Stylosanthes scabra. Next base: position 73,321 of record JASCZI010121019.1, on the reverse strand, counting down.
CACTCACACTAAATTGAAACCAACACTAGAATTTGCACCATTTTTAATTCTTTCCTCAAAGCTCATGGTGGAATAAGTTGCATTGCCAACTGCATCACACTGCTAAATAGTAAATATCTCAACTATAAAAGAGTATACCCTCCTAGTGTGAACAAGTTGACATGACATATTATAGTTCCTTATTCATTCAGCAATAACAAATGGGCCATGGTCTAAAGTTGTAGGTAAATGTAGAACTTGAGCATAAAAGGAATTGAATTAATCTACGGTACCACTATACACTTCTATACACACATTGTCTTCTTCTTCTATTTTGATTTCTGTATTGATGTACGTAACTGTTTCTATGCTATCATATATTGTATTCATGAGTTTTGTGAATTTTTCTGTGTTGATGTTTATAATTTTCGTGTTATAAATGAGATGTATGGATGTGTACACTGGTACATGTAGGGTTATTCAAAAGCATTTTATGATACATCTATAGTTCCTCCATATTTAAGTTGTTTAGCCTAGTTTCATCCTTGACCATAAATATTGGACACAAAATAGTACATTAGAATTTGATATATATAATGATGATTTCATCTAATATTAGACAAAGTTTATCCTTTGTGGTTTAAGAAATTGAAAATACTGGTATTTTATTACTACAATATAGAGTCTATATATAAGGTCTTATCTATCAAGTGATTTTATTAGTTTTGATCAAGGAGAAGGTTTGAGATCTATTCTCATAATAAAATAAGATTTATAGGATCTTTTCTATAAAAGAAAGAAAAGAATGTTATCTAGCATCCTAAAAAGCTTGATGATTTGAAGTTTCCATGGAATTTTCTATTCATTTAGTGAAGCTGAGTCCATGTAATCATAAATGTCTTGGCAAAAGGGTCATGGTCAACACTTCGTGTGAAAACTATGAATCCACGATAGAGTTTCCTCATATTTATCAACACACATGATTAGCAAATATTCTCTAGTGAGGACCACATGGATAAAGAAATAAGTCACATCCATGGCTTTGAATCTTTGATCATCATTACTGAGATATTGAATGAGTTAATAACTCAAGTATGGAATGAGGGGAGGAAACATGGTTCAGTAGTAATCAGAGCAGTAGATCTATCTTGAAGATTTCAATCATAAAAATTAATTCAACAGTTCAACTAACAATAATTAACAAGTAGGGATCACATTTCTTCCTCTTATGCAAAGTCTGAGTTCAAATTCTATAATTTCTATATCCCCAAAGGCCCAAACTGATGGATGTAATGGTTCGGAGTGGACCGGGTTCATGATAGACTTAGATAGAATATTTTAAATGTATGGCTCATATTCAATCCATATCACTAATTTTTTATTCCCAATAAAGCGTTACATTTTTTATATGGTGGATAGCTATTCTGTCCATCATTAATCAAATTATGCTTTCATCATCAAAGAAGGCTCCTTCTTTTAAGGGTATGCTGCTGGTATACATAAAGATTTGAACCCCAACATTTACTTAAATGGACGAGTGAGCACAAGACGAGATTTGAACTCTCGACACTTACTTAAATGGACAAGTGAGCTAACCACGTGACCAATATAAGTTAGGCCAGACCTAAATATATTGATAACAAAATAGTATATGTATTAAGAGTATGTCCATGTTTTTTAAATGGTTAGAGAAAAAATTATCTTATAAAATAACGACAGAGGATGAATTTGTTCGATAAATAATACTAATAATAAATTTGTTATTTTCAAATCTTAATAAAATAAATTATTTTGTTCCTGTGTTTTTAACGAGATACACATTTTTTTTTACAGAAGCCAGGTTGTATCACTCCAACCAATGAATTCTCTTATATCAATTATAACTAAACAATAGTAATGCAAGTATGCAACAACTAAAAACCACCTTTTGGCAGATTCAGGAAATGAAGTTTCCCAATGTATGCAGACATATTTAAAACATAACCCTCATCTTTAGCAATAATTAATTTCCTGTTCTTCTACCCATTTCATGCATGCCTAAAATAGCTTTTTGCTAAACATGGCTATTACATTACTCTTGCTATTTAATCAGCATAGAACTATAGAAGAGACTCAAGAGAGATATAGAACTTCAATTAAGTATCAATATAAGTGGCACATTCATTATAAAACATACTAGCACAAAATCATCTAATAATCAATATTTATCAACAATACAAAACTACTTAATGAATAATATGTAGTATGATAATAAGTTAATAACCATGTTCATATAGCACTACTTTATTTAAATATATAAATTCTAGAATCTTGTACCCCACATCAACCATTCAAATGAAAGACTTTTCTATCAGATTGTTTTCTTCTTACTTCTAATGCATCTCACAGGTATCTACAGAGTCCGAGACAAGGTGTTTACATAATTCATTTCTCTAATTTTTGCAACTGCAAAGAGAGATTGAAGTCACATATGCATACTACAGCATTATTAGTTATTAAACGGTGTTAGGATTTTTCCTGTTCTATGAGGATAAATTGAACCAAATAATAAAATGTGTATGGCATGTTGTGTAATAACACCATTTTAAGTGGTATCCACAATCACAAAGCCACAACATCAAAGAAAATCCTTAGCACACACTACTGACACTGCAATGAAAGATTCATCTACCATTCAGAAAACTTTTCTACAACGAATGTCTATAATGAGCTTCCAGTATAGTCTCTACCTAATGCTGATGTACACAATGGTTAAGGGATGGATTACTTAAGCCAGTACTTAAAGCTCGCACCTGCTAGGGCAAATAAGGGTAGATGGATGGAACTTTATCGCCGGAGGCAGAGATTGATTGTTTCTTGAATTTGAATCTGTAAGCTCCAGGTCACAGCAATTGGTATGTGAATTGTGATTGTATTGTAAGATTCAAAGAAAAAACAAAAAAAAAAATTATATATATATAACATAGCATAAATTAATCAGTCAAGACCTTCTATTCAATAAATAAATCAAGAATCAAAATTCAGGGCATGCAGTTGCCCAACAGTTCAAAAGGTGCTTTACAGATCCAAATGAAGCACACTATTTCTCATTATTAACATCCTTCAGATGCAGGTTTCTATTTTTATACACAAACACAAAGGAACAAGGAGACATCACATGTCCAAGTATAAATATAAGCTCCATTCTCCCAAAATTGCATCAATCTTGTATTATACATGGATGTGCACAAAAATTCGACTCAAAACGAAAAAAAATTTCTAAAAAAAGTCAAGACGGTTTTACATTCATGACAAGCAAAACCTCTCCACCATGACCAATGGTAAAATCCAAGAACTCCCTTACTTGGTTTGCATCTTGAAAAGGTTGAGGAGCAGCAAGGTCACTGTCCAAGTTGTACCAAACCCCATTAATCTTCCTCAAAGCAATCCAGTGCCTACTTTTCCAAATCCCTGCAAACCTTCTCACAGAGACATTGATGACAATCCCCATCAAGACATCCTCAGGTGCATCAAGATCAATGGAGGATGCGGCGTTTCGACGGTCATGCCACACCACGGTCTTCCCTTTCTCTTCCAATGCAGAAATCAGAACATTTATGTCATAGTTTCCCGTAAGTGAATTGTGATGGGGCTTGAAAACAACAGAAAGTGGTGTCCATGTTGTTGCTCCACTGTTGGAACCATCATCAAGTGCAAGCTTTTCGGAAATTGCATTCAAGCTTGCTCTACTAAAAGCATCCTTTTGCTGATTATTATATCAGAGGTTAAGGGAAAACAAAAACAATTATTAATAATGAGTGCAAAAAAAAATAACAGTTTTTTTAATTAAAGAACATCCAATGTATCAATTTCAAGAGATCAGTATGCATCGGATTGGGTTGAAACTGAAGATTCAATTATTGAATTGAATTGAAATAAAATGATTATTGCAGAGGCAATGATTAAAAGGTTTGAATGAGTGGTATTAAGTGATAGGATTAGGGTTTAGAGGAGGGACCTGAAAGAGGGAATTGAGAGTGTGCAATAAACAATACTGAAGCCTCTGCCTTTCGTGGTAGACTCGCGACTTCTCCGTTGCCATAAACGGACATGTAACCAACAACAATATCAAAACTCGGACTGGTAAAAGCAGTCCCAACTCACAAGTGCTTTTGACCAAGGTTCTGAAATAGAAAAAAAAAAATGAACAGCACTGAACAAGAAATAATAAGAGCAAGAAGTTTATTTCTGCTTTTTTTTCAATCCAAAGACCAAGGACCTCAGCTGTGGGTGTTGGAGCAGTTCAGAAGAACAACATGAAAACAACATCAGAACAACAACAGGGCACAAACAGCATGATCACCACAGCCGAAACAATAACCAAAGAGGAGTAGGAAAAATGGAAAATAAAACACTATGATATCATACAAGACTACAATCAAGACACAATACACCAATGGACAAGAAACCAAGGCAACAATGTTGGGACACCTCAAACAAGTTGTGTAGCCTGACCCCATCCGTTACCTCCCTGTTGTCGGAAGCCTATACTTCTTATCCATCTTCCAAGTTCTCATATTAAGTTCCACCTCCTTGGCTCCTTGGTAATCCCCTCTTTAGTGACTACTTTATTTTAGAAAATACAGCAATTCCTAAACTTCCACACACAAGTAGTAGCACCAGAGAGAGACAACCACTCCTCTTTGTTCTTTTTCATCACAGGACTACAGGAGATCCCAACCATGCTTGCAAAGCACTCTGTTGTGGACCCCGGCCAGCACCATGAAATGCCCAACCCTTGCAACCAAATACACCATATTTCCCAGACCAATTCATATGAAAAAACAGGTGGAACACACTTGAGCAGAGATTAGGGATTAATGAATCTAAAATTATGAACTAACTCACTAAGTAACTAACAGAGAAAACCAAAACAAAACAAAAAAAGCGCAGCAAGTCAGCAAGCACGGGAGAGACAGGGGGATTACCTTGGGTCTGACGGAGTAAGCAGCCAAGCACGTCGGCTCTCCTTCAGGGACGACGGAGGACGACCAGAAAGGAGCACGTGACGCGAAGCACGGTGGTGACGCCACGCCGTGAGAAGAACGGCCAAATGGTGGCAACGGTGAACCGACAGGAGACGCGACCAACGGCGCTGGCGGTGGAGGTAATGAGAGAGGGAGGTTAGGGTTCCTTTCTCTGCAGGTTTGGCCCGTTTGGGGAAGAAGGGGCTATGTTTTTTTCCTTCTGAGATAGCAATACAACGCCGTATGAGCTTTGGACACAAAACCGGCTGGGTTCTGGTTCGGTCCGACCAACCGTTTCAATGGTTTTCTAGCGGTTTTGTTAATCGGTTTCTGTGAGTAAACCAAATCGATGAAGTTGCTGGTTCACAGCCTAACCGGTTCAACCAGTCAGTCGGGTCTGCTTTTAGAAATTTTTTTGTGGGGAGAATATTCTAGACCTGTCAGGCCCAGACTAATCGCTTACAACTTATCGAGTGGCTTTTTCGGGGATTTGATGTTGTCACATCTCTATATGTTGCCCTGATATTTGAACTCAGGACTAAACACTTAAGCAATATATGCCACTTACCACCTGTGCTAAAAGATGTGGTTAGAACCATGCTTTTGATGAAGAGGTACTATTGGCATTGGCTTTGTACTTTCATACTTTGTATCAGACTTAATTTCAATGAATTGTGCAACCCTTAAAATAAATTATTCTCTACAAAATGCAAATCATTCTCTTATCTTCTCGTACGTTTTCAATGGAGAAAACTCTAAGAGTTTCTTTTTATGGGGATGAAAGTGTAATAGCTAGGGTTGCGAGAGGAAGGAGAAGAAGAGGCAAAATCCAACAACAAGAAGAAACAACAACGTCGCAGCGACGGTGGACAAGACAAGCAAAGGCAAAACCCAGAGGTGTTTGCATTTTATTACACCAACAATGTCAATTCCTTGCAATCATGCTCCGTCCAGAATGAGCATCACTGCCTCCATGCTCCTATCGTCAACCGCTCCTATGGCAAGCCCTTGATGAGGTGAAATCCCAACTCAATAAGTGCATCGAATCGTATCAAGTAACACAACGGTGAATATATTCCCACGAAAATTAATGGATTGAGCAGGCAATGATTAATTAATTCTTTAATTAGAGAAATCAAAATCTGTTAGTATGAGAACAAGTATCAAGACAGAATAATAAGAATAACTTGATAGTGGAGAAATCCAAACAAAATTTAAGAAATCAAGGATGAAGAAAGTTAAAGATTTCGAGATGTTATCCCTAGGATATCAAATCTTATATTTACTTTAACGTTCACATATAATAATACTATTTCTCCTTTCTTAATCCAATTTACTTACAAAAACATCCTCCAACTTGGCCAATCAATTCATATAATTTAAACTTTTGGTCACTTTTACTTCATTTACATTCTCTAATTTTTTTGGAAACTATAATATTTTACTTGTAATTATTATAATTTTATGATAATAATTGAGAAATGTTGTTAGTTAATTTTTTTTTAATAAAAAGTATGAGTTGATTTAATATAAGATAAATGGAAAACATATAGATGTATGTGTTTTTATATTGTCACAAAAATCATTTATCTCTAAACACTTTGACTCAATATTTTTTTATAGAAAAAGAATTATATTTAATCATAAAAAGCTAAACGACACTTACAAATAATATAGAAAATATTAGTTTTACATAAAAAAATTAGAAGGTAAATATCTTGGGAGTTGAACTAAAATTTGAGAGGAGATGCATCGTTTAATTACTGAGAATTTTAACATAGAGAAACATGGATCACACTTAGTTACTGTTGTTTCATGGTCGACACGGATGTGTTGTAAGCCAGAAGAATATCTCTTCTTCTTCTCCACATAAACTTTAATGTCTTCTGTATTTGAATTTTTTCTACAAACAAAAATCATTCATCATAATGTTTTTCTCTGAGATATGATAAGATCTGTGTTATTCCAGTAACTTCAACCATAAAGGGAAGTCAAGAAACCATAATATATCACAAAAGGAAAAAAAACACCATAAAGAGGTTATTTTTATCCAGATTTAGATGTCAAATCTGAATCCATAAGTGAAAACAAGAAAACAAAAAAAAAGGAAAAAAAAAGAGCATGGGACGGAAAAAAGAGTGGACAAGGAACAAAAAAAGAGATAAAAGAAAAGGTGGAGGTGGAATGTGGTAAAACAAGGAATGGAGGAAAAAAAGGAAAGGAAAAGCAGAAAAGAAAAGAAAAGATGGAAGAAGATGATAAGGTAAGAGAGAGGTAAGGAGAGAGAGAAATATAACCAAGTTACATAACAGAGGAGAAGGATGAAGGGTCATTGCTGCCAAGGCTAGGGCGGCGGCAGTGACCCTCCATCGGAGCTACAGAAAGACAACGAGAGATGAGAGAGGAGAAAGTGTTTTAGAAAAAGAATGAGCTATTTTATTTTAATTTCTTCAACTCAATTACCTTAATAAATCATAGTCTATCAGCCTAGGTTCATGTTTGTTTGCCTACCTTTTGACACTGTGTTTTCTTCCTTAACATGTTGACACACTGACTAAGTTGGATTGCCATTCGTAGTCAATGTCCAAAATGATAAATGCACTCCTCCTAATACAAACTGTAGTCTAATAAATTGGCCCACTACTCAAAGGCCAACTCCTTAATGATTATATCATCTTAAATGACAATTTGTTAATCTTTCATTATTACCATATTAATATGATTGCTTTGCAATTCCACTTAAATCATGGAAGATTTTATGAATATTGTGTCTTTTATCACTTGCCACATAAATAAAATCCCGTAACCTGGTCCATCATGGACCACATTCTTCTTTCTACATCAGAGCCAATTTCTTGAAATGTATTAAGTAATGTAAAGCTTTGATTTGATTATGAGAATTTGAAGGCTGGAATCGTTGGGTATTTGAATTATGAGAAAAACTTTGCAAGTAATTGAAAAAATAGTTGAATTGATTTGGATCTATTTTTAGAATTACAACAAAATATTAGTAAAATTTGTGTTAGAGAAAGTTAAAAAATTTGGGAGAAGAATATGAGAAGATTTAAAAATAAAAGTGTGTAGTTAGTATTTATAGAGAAAATAAAATAAAATTCATGATTATTTTTATATGTTGGCCTATTCTTTTGAATTCTTTGTAACATTTAGAGTTAACTATTCTTTTAGCCATAAAGGTTTGGGGTCAAAATCAAATTGGTCACAAACTTTTATTTAGAATGATCCCTAAAGTTTCATTTGCATTTAAAATCGTCCTTTTTTAACGATTTTGCCCCTCCAATCAGTTATACACAATTTTTAAAAATATGTAAAAATAGTGATAATACAGGAAGTGTGTTTTTCCTTAATAGATTCAAGCCTTCGTTCAAATCAGGGAGATAAGTTATACAATCAAATAAAAAAAAACAAACAAAAGTTCTTATCAAATCTAATAAAATAAAAGAAAGGTGGATCGCTTCATCCTGCAGATCATGATTCTCTTCCATGTTCCCTACGCTTCAGACTTATCTTCTTTTGATTTAGAGTCCTCTCCCAATTATACAAGAAGTGTATATGATGATAACTTCACCTATCAAATAACCAATAAAATAATAAAATCCTAGTTAAACAAAATTATTGTGTGAAGTGTCTTATTTTTTTCGTTAATTCAAAAAGTCCTCGATCAAATGGGAGCAAGTTCTCTGAAACAAAACAGAGCATACACCCACAATCAATTCACACCACTAAATCTACATATAGAAACGAAATGAATTCAAGTCCTCCCAATCCCCATACAATCTTCTGTACTTCAATGGTTAACAGATTAGCTTCAGTTTCCTTTAACCTTGAGATGCATTGAAATCCCCATCTCAGACACAATATTTTCATTTTTGAGGCTGAAATGATATTGCTATCATTTTTTCAACCAATCGGCTAAATCAAATTCTTAAATCCCCTCAAACTCATCACCTTAAAAAAATTATCAGGATAACTAAAAAGAAAAAAGGGAAAAAGCAACAAATCAATTTGATATAAATAAAACAGCATTTGATGCGCCCGTCTCGGCCGATCGGAAATTGATCTTTTTACGAAAACCAATTTCTTATCGCCAGTATAGTTTTAACTGACGCTGAAATGGGTGAATCGAGATTTAAAAAGTGTCACAGAGTTTGCAACTAGTTAAAAATACCGAGTATTGAACTCGGGTCGTTCTTCCTAGAAATTGAAATATTGTGACTTGCGAATGGTCGTTCTCCCTTTTGTTAAATTTCTCTAGAATCACAAACCAAGTAAGCAATTCGTCTCTTGGGAGAACCAAATTTTTCCAAAGTGTTTTCGTAAAATTATACATATTTGGTTCACCATCATACACCTTGTTCTTTTATATGACCTGCACAAAAGGTTTTACTGAGAATTCCCCCTCTTTATTATGCTTCCAAATTAAACTACTCTATCCACTCCGCCTTCATTGATCCCAACTCTTCTTTGTATTAGACAGCAGATCTGTCAACTTCTCCTCTTCCCAATCCCATAGCGTCCTTTTCCAGTTTAAACTCCGTATCCACAATATTTTATTCCACAATCCAAATTCATGGCTTGTGCAATTTTGGTCCACCGCCAGCATAAAAGGACCTTAATAACCCTTCTTTTACCCACCAATAGTAGTAGAACTTTGTATTTCTTTCATCACCTACCTCTAATTGGAGACCTTTCTGAAACATGCCCAGCATGTCATTTTCTTCTTTTTTTTCCCTAAATCCATAATACTAGTCTATGCACCATCACCTTTGTTATTCCTACCATTGAACGCATCAGTGGCACCACCTTCCAACCCGAAATAAGATTTTACCATTCTTTTCCACAACAAATACCCTTCCTTTTCAAACCTCTACAACCACTTAAAAAGTAAAGCCATGTTATTAATCACTACATCTCCTACCCCTATACAATCCAATAAAAAAATCCTCGCAAATTTTAATTGTGGATCTTTTATGAATTTGCTAAAAAAAGAAATTTTCAACGACTTTTCGTCCTTCCAGCAGACTTTTCCAACCCTAAGATGGGTTTTGATCAACCTCAACCTTTAAAAAATTTGAATTCATGAAATACCCGATGCTCAGAACTTTAGTGACTAAAAAATTTGATTTATCGAGCAACCTCCATCCTTGTCCCCAATATAGCAAGATTAAAGGTCTTTAAATCCTTGAAGCCCAAACCTCTTTATCTTATTTTTTTGGTGACTAATACATGGATGGGTATCGAACCTGAGAATTGGGGAAGGGAAAACTCCTAGCTACATGAGTAGCACCAATCGAGCTAGCCCCCTGATGCGTGTGCATCTTGGGTTGTTTTTAGCTTCAATTCCTCTGTAATTATATGATTATTCTTGTGATTTATACTCTCAATTTGAAAATCAAACAAACTTGATGTTCTTTTGAGTTTTGTTTATGTTTATAGAGTGTTTCAAAAAGGATTTTAGGTGATTAAAGATCAAACAAAGAGGATTGAAGATGGAAGAACGAAGCAGAGAAGAATGAGAGAAAAATTCTAAGTTCAAAGCCCCACGTTATATGTGGCCACTCCACGTCATACGTGGTGATTAATCTCTCAAAAGGCAGAATTAGACAGAGGCTCCACGTAATACGTCAAGCCACCATGTTATACATAGGCAATGAGGCAGAAATGTGCAAAAATGAACAGAGAGCCCACGTTATACATAGGTACTCTCTCGTCATACGTGGGCCTTGAAGAAAAATTGAGCAAAGTAGGCAATAGCTACACGTTATATGTGAGCTCTCCTGCGTCATACGTGGGAACCAAGTTGAAGAAAGCCAAATTAGACAGAGCCTCCACGTTATACGTGGAGGATCGCACATTATACGTGGGAGCTTAACTACCAAATCCTGGAGCCATTCAATTTCATTCCAATTCAAGATCTTTTAGGCATCAATTACACTCATCAATCAAGAGCATAATTGGAAGACTCAAGAGAAGATTGATTGAAGATTAAAAGAAGAAGATAAGGACTTGTAATTATAGAAGATAAGATTAGGATTAGAATAGGATAAGATTGGTTAGATTTGAATTTGATTTGATTTGTTAGTTAGTTTTAGATTAGGATATAAAAGAGAATTGAACTCAGCACAGAGATGATCTCAGCACACTTTACTTCAATTTTAGGTTTTAGTTTTTATTATGCAAGGCTAAACTACTCCGTTGTTAAGGGTGAGGAGCTCTGTTCACCCAGCATGAGGTAGTCAACTATGTACATTCGTTTATTAATTCATTGAGGTATTTTCAGTTATCTTCTATGCATGATTTAATTTTCTGTTCTTCATCCCAATAGTTTAGAATCACTGAGAGGTGTTCTTTACTTGTCTAGGGATAGATTAATTAGATTGAGAAATCTATTAGTTTATGCTAGCTGGAAATTGAATCACATAATCAATTAAGTCTAACTAGAGATAATCAAGTTAATTGTTATGCAACTAATAATTATGTGGGTTAAAATTGGATTAGAACTAGTTTGGATAGAGTGACATTTAATCTAATCTAGGATCACTTTTGAGACTCATAAGGATTAAAATC
>JASCZI010121018.1:68537-78547 GCA_036250425.1 Stylosanthes scabra | reverse complement strand
TTGAGATGGATGAGTGGCCACACGAGATTGGATAAAATAAGGAATAAAGATATAAGAGAGAGGGTTGGAGTAGCACCTATTATTGAAAAGGTGGTGGAATCGCGTCAGAGGTGGTTTGGACATGTGGGAAGAAGGCCAACAGATCACCCAGTTAGGAGGGTGGATCTAATGGAATATGGACAAGGAGTGAGAGGGAGAGGAAGACCTAAGCAGACCATCCATGAGGTGGTTAAACGAGACCTAAACGTCAACGGTATATGTGTAGACATGATACATGATAGAACACAATGGCGTCGTTTGATCCATGTAGCCGACCCCACCTAGTGGGATAAGGCTTTGTTGTTGTTGTTGTTCACTTCTCAAAAATATTATTTTAATAGTTAAAAAAATAGTTTTAACTTTCCTAATATAAATAAATAATAATATTATATGTATCATTATATACTTTTGTATATTTTATTTATAACGCGAAAAAATATAAGCATTAACACAAAAATTTTATTTTTCTTTTGTAATTTAACATATTACTAGTCAACAAAAAAAAAAAAACTTATTAGTTAAACCGATATATTCCAAATTCAAATAAAACTATTGTAAACTTAAATAATTTCACGAATATAATTAGAAGAGAAAAAAACAAAAATGGTGAGATTTACAAGATGATTGTTCCATTCTAACTTTTGTTTAGCCTGTCCGAAAATTTCTTCCCAACCATCATAAAAAAGGTGAGCAAGAATAAGATTGGAGAAAAAAACAGAAAATAGAGAGAAAGAAGCATCCAAGCATAGAAAAATTTCTCTTTACCCATCAAAGCCACATGGACAAGAAATGCTGAGATATGGGAAAGAAAATGACCCTAAAACTGACCTTTAATTGCACAACACAACCCTGCACCAAAAACCGAGAAAAAGAAAAACAAAATTAGATCTCACTTCGATTTCGATTAAAACCCAATAACTCATCGCCAGCGGCAGCAAGCAACAGTTTAATCACCACGTTCACTCTTTCCCACATTCTCGCTAAATTTAACGTAACTAAAAAACTAACACAACACACACAATAATAATAACAACAACAATATCTATTTAATTCTAATCTCATGGAACAAACTAAAATTAATAATTAATTAATTATCATTATTATGGTGCGAAATTGAAATTTTCAGCTTTTACTTTTCTGCCGGAACCGTGTATACTGTTTTAGTGGCGTGGAAATTGACTGGTCTGGTTGATGACATTCCATTTAACTGTGTTTCTTGTTTTTGTGGCTTTTTAGTTTTTTCTGCTTTCTCCCCAAACCTTGGTTAGATCCGCGAACCCGTCCCTACAAAAAGCACAACGAATAACGCCCTTTCCATTCAGACATTTCTACAAACACATACCATGCTCGCTCTCTCTTTCTCTTTTAATAACCTTTGTTGATGATTCTTCTTCTTCTTCTTCTTCTCACGCATTACTGCACGCTTCCCTAATTTATTTGTTTCTCTCATAAGGTGCTTATTATCTACGTCGTCGTTTTAGTCAACTGTGAGTCTACAGGCTTCTTCATGAATTTGAATTACTGATTCTATGGTTTCTTGATCTTGCTTAGTTACGTATCGCAGATCCGTGTTTGTTATTCAGTTATAGAGTTACTCCTTTTTTTGTTTTACTGCTGTTGTTTGTATTGTTTGTTTATGCGTTGAGGGTAAATTGCAAGTTTCATATATGCTTAGGTTAGCAAAAAAAAATGGATCTTATTTTTAAATTAATAGCTGAATACTATGTATGTTTTGAGTTTGAGGATGTTGGATTGAATCGTTGAATTCAATGTTCTTGTCTTGTTCTGGACCTTGTAACCTCCACCTCTTGTCTCTTCTTTTGGTTTTACCCCCTAAGAAACCCAGAAAATCAGTGATTTTTTATTTTATTTTATTGCAGACTTGTTTTCCCGGGCAATGAAATTTAGACATAGATTTATTTATATTTTTCAACTGGATCAATATCAAATCTGTGTTTTTTTTCTGATAACTTTTACTTTTTGATGCAGATAAAGATAAATCCACTGAATTTGGAAACTAGTGAGTAGTGATACCTTGTGAACTCACAGAAAGTGAAAGAAGAAAAATCCAGTCTTTAACAGTTAACACTAGAGATACTGTAGTTCAAGCAACATGGCTACGGCAACCAAGGGTGATAGGAAGGCCACCCTTGATGCAGCATCATGGATGTTCAATGTGGTCTCATCTGTGGGAATCATCATTGTGAACAAAGCTCTCATGGCTAACTATGGTTTCACTTTTGGTATAGCCTCATCATCACTCTCCTTTTTTTTGTTTTTTCTTTTCTTCATTCGTTTTGCCTTTCACACCTAACTTCATTATATGCATTTATTGCTCATGCAACATGTGCAGTAAAAGCTTATTCCTAGTAGATCAGAATTAGGTCTTTAGTAGATCTTTGTTATGCTAATGTTTTGCAATCCATAGTAATATTATTATTAGTTTCTCTATCTTTTGATTTTATTATAAATTCTTAAACGGACCAGTTATGATATTCACCTAAATTGATGTTGTATTCAAGAGCTACCAGTTCTTCTGAATTTCAGAGGATCTGGGAAGAACACACCAGCAGCCTTTTCTTTCTAAGATCCAAATATTTTGTGGTGGGGCTCAAGAAAGGCATTTATAGTTTGCACAGTTTTGTTATTAAGGCTGATATGCACAACTGCAGCAGCCAAGCACTGAGAATAGTGCTAGATGTTAATTAAAAATCTTGGTACTAACACTGACCAAAGAAGAATGTGATTTATGATTTCTCTGCTGCAGTCCTGACAGTGTATATTGTTGTCATATAATGCCTCTATTATGCAGCTACGACCTTAACAGGCCTCCACTTTATCACAACAACCTTTCTGACTTCCATTCTTAAGGGGATGGGATATATCCAGAGTACTCAACTTCCAGTTTCTGATCTAATCAAGTTTGTGTTATTTGCTAATTTTTCCATTGTCGGAATGAATGTGAGTTTAATGTGGAACTCTGTTGGTTTCTATCAGGTAACTTTCTGCATTTGGTGAAAACGTATTACATTTTTTTACTCCACTTTGTGCATATGGTAAAGGTAAGTATTTATAATGACTTGTTCTTTGAAAATGATATTTTCAGATCGCTAAGTTGAGTATGATTCCAGTATCTTGTTTGCTGGAAGTTGTCTTTGACGATGTACGATATTCAAGGGACACAAAGCTAAGCATTTGTCTGGTACTCCTTGGTGTTGGTGTATGCACTGTCACTGATGTGAGCGTCAATGTGAAGGGCTTGATAGCTGCTGTGGTGGCAGTCTGGAGCACCGCACTTCAGCAGTATGTAAGTAACATATTAACACTATATCAAATGCTGAATCTCAATTGGGAGATAGAAACTCATGAAATTTGAATTTCTTGTCATCAAGCTGGTTAAAAAATTGGTAAATTTGCACTTTTAGGTGCACGATGCTTCTTGTTGACATACCTGTATGCACAAATTAATGTTATATCCATTTCTTGCTCATGCAACAAGTGCAATTGTTCTTATAGTTATTTCTATCTTGTTCAGTATGTGCATTTCCTACAGAGGAAGTATTCTCTTGGATCATTTAACTTGTTGGGCCATACTGCACCGGCACAGGCTGCAAGTCTACTGCTAGCAGGTCCCTTTGTGGACTATTGGTTGACAAATAAACGAGTTGATGCCTTCAACTATGGTCTGGCGGCCATTGTAAGTTTCTCTCAATTTCTTAATTTATATGAGCATAGTTTAATCTCAAGTAATTTGTAATGCGGTGAAAGTTCAAATCAAAGGCTTACAAGTAGTGTCTAGTTTCAGTCTAGGCATGTGATAAGCTCTGAACTAATTGTATTTTTGGAGTGGAGAACTTAAAAACATTTTCTGGTAACTTCTATTAAGTTTCTTATATCTTATATGATTATTCTTTACCTTAGCTTCCTCTACCAGATTCATAGTTCGCCCAGTTCTCTACTTGCGTTTTTCTACTCTTTTTCTATGATGTTTAGAGCTGAAAAGTTTTCAGTAACTCTTTCTTATGTAGCTTGCTCACTCTATAATTGGGACATTTTTATATTCCTTTAAATTCTTATGCATGCTTACTATGACTTCAAAAAATTCCCTCATATATCTCTGGAGGAGAGTCTATGCTTTTATTCTTTTAAATTATATGTGTTATGCTTTCTGCTATAATACTAAAATTGATCTGCTCTGTCTGCCTGCAGCTGTTCATCATTCTGTCTTGCAGTATCGCCGTAGGGGTAAACCTCAGCCAGTTCATCTGCATTGGCAGGTTTACTGCCGTAACATTCCAAGTCCTCGGCCATATGAAGACTATTCTAGTCCTTATCTTGGGATTCATTTTCTTTGGAAAAGAAGGCCTCAATCTACAAGTAGTTATAGGCATGCTCATTGCCATAGTTGGAATGATCTGGTACGGCAATGCATCTTCTCAGCCAGGAGGAAAAGAGCGCCGAAACCATTCCCTTCCTACCACCACCAAAACACAAGAGTATAGTGCAGTTCCAGTATCATCTGAACCTGATGAAGAGGCATAGAAATTTTAGTGCATGTTCAAGAAAAGAGATAAATGTGGGGGTTGTAATGTTTTGGTGATGTTCATGGCAGGTGCTCTTTTGTGTCAACTGATTCATTTTTATTTTCATCTAGAAGGGATTTATGATTTATCCAGTTATTGATAGAATTATGCATAATCATATATCTTTGGTTTTTTGTGTAACTAGAGTGGAAGCTAAGGACAACATTGAACGGGTTCATTTGCGAAATAATGTTCCATTTTTTTTCCCAAAATAGAAGTTGGCAAACTGTACTTTTCATAATGAAGTCACAACAAAAGTAATCCATATTCATTTTATTTTCATTTTTTCATGTTTAATCTTTTAATTAAGGGTCAATATAAGAATATTCCTAACAAAGATATATATTCCATTACACCTCCATTTCCATGACAATATCTGAATGGCAAGTGGCACGATCCATAATAAGCGCCTAAGTCATTTCACATAATTGTGAAGAAACTAGAAAGCACGCAAAGAGTAACAAACTGATGAATCACCACGTTATCTTGAATTATGAGGTCCTTTTTATTACTAATTTATTATTATTAATTTCAGCCTGATCAGCATGGTTAGCAGGACACTTTCGAGTTACGTTCTCCAGAAAGAAAAAGCAAATCATTTTTAATACATGAGGTAGCAATGCAGGACATGCTTTATGTTATGACTCATGAGTGGTTTCTTTCTGCAAGACAAGTCAACTGACTAATAATGCATTCATGCAAAGAACAATAAAAAAAATTCAGTCAAAATTGACATCTTAGCACCTACGTCTGTCCTGCGCAGAAATATTATTTTGTAACCGGCCATATTATTTGAACCCGTGCGAAATGATGATGAGTTGAAAAATTAGTAACGATGCTTGTGTTTATTTGTTTTGGACAAAGTTATTGATACTTGTTGAAAGGGACAAGTGATCATTACTTTTTTTTTTTGGACTAAGTGATCATTACTTAAAACAATTTTTCTTTAATGTCTTGAACAAATATTTTTGGTATTATCTTTGTTTAATGTCCAAAAAAAGATTTCCATAAAAGCCCAAAAGGGGATTTCAAAGACAAATGCGAAACGAAGCCCACTTGGAAGCCCAATATCCAAAATGAGTCGAATGGGAAAGGGAAGGCAGAGCAAAAGTCAGAAGCACAGGTTGACCCAAAATACAGAAGGACAGTGAAGCAGCTCCGTCGCTATTCTGCTGTGCGGCACGGAGGAGCTACTGAATCGTGGAGTCGCCGGGGAAGAACGTGGAATCGTGTTTCGCTGCCGTGCTGATTGCCTGGGTTTGTTGCCCTAATTAGCGACCCAAACCGATCCAATTTCTCGAAATAGAGATCCTCTACTAGGGTTTCGGCTATTCCGCACTGGAAACTACGATTCACAACAATAGGGGCTTCAATTGAAGAATCTGAGTTGTGAAAGGGGTAAATGGGTGATCAGCAACAACAGCAGGCGGTTGATCAGCAAGTAGCATCTTCTCCCGCTTATTGTGCAAAGGATGATATGATTTCTTGTGTTATGGCTTTGGAGGCTGCTTTGCTTCCCTGTTTGCCTGCCCGTGAACTTCAAGCTATTGACCGTTCTCCCCACCCTTCCCATCAGAGTCAGTTTCTGCCACCTCTTTTCTTTCAAGTCACTTTAACTTTATCGTTTATGATTTTTTTTTTGAATATATGTTGTAGGAAACTACCAATTTGTTCTCTGCATTCGTTTCTTGTTTTCATAGTTTTGTGAATGAAATTAGGTTTCCAATTGCCTGACAAAGGAAATGAAAATATTAAATGAGACGGAATTGAAATAGAGTTATTTGCAAAGCCATCTCAGTCTAAATGGAATTAGAGCAAGTAATTTCACAGGAAGAAATGTGAAATCGGCCATCCGTAGCCGCTGCTGATTCCATCATACACAGGGAGTTCAGCCCCGTCGTCAAGTTGAGTTCCTTCTGCCATGGAAGGCTCTCAATGAAAGCACCAATGTAAGGAATAATAAATTCCTTAGATGTGAATTGGAGAAATTGGGGAAGGATTAGAAGAGAATAGAAAGGGAGAAACAGAAATTCCCATAAGGGACCAAAGAGAGGAGAGACAATTCTACTATTCTCATGCATAACCAATTATATGCATACTCCTACTATTTATAATAAAGCTACTAATTAACTAAACTATACTAAATGGGATTTAGCCCGTTTTTACTCGTTACAGTAACCTAACTTGCTTTTATGTTTTGGTTGTTGTTTTTTTATCAGTTGATGTGGATAGGTATGCTAGAGATTTTATGGAAGCTGCCAAGAAGTTACAGCTTCATTTTATTAGTCTGCAACGTGAGGATAAGCCTACTAAAGTTGAAATGCTTAGAAAGGTATGGTATGGTGGTGACTGCTGTGCATTAATGCTCTTGTATATCATATTTACTTCTCTTGTATATCCTTGTTGAAGCAGGATATCGCTCTCATGGAAGAAGAGCTTGACAGAAAAAATGAGCTGATAAAGAAACAAGAAAGCTTAATTCTGGAGTGGAAAAAAGAGTTGAAAGAGCAAATGGACAAACACAAGACTGAGTTGGAAAGGGTCTAGCGTAAGCTCACCTCATCTTTTTTTTATTCCAGCCACACTTGTATTAAGTTAGCAGTTTATGTTATATATGTTATACATGAGTTGTTAGTTTAGATGATTCAGAACCCAGTTTCTTTAATTTTGATGATGAAAGCTGAGGAGTGAGGAGTATTATGTGTTTGCTAAATCATAAGTCAATATAGTTTTAAACTTAAAGAGCTATGAGGAATGCTGGGATTGAACATGGGGCCTTGTCAACTGGAAGATTTCCTCTGTAGAATTCTCTCCCGAAAACATAGAAGACTTTCAAGTCATTGAGAAATTGAATTGCGCCACATAAGAGTTTAACTTTTTAGGAAATATAACTCAACAAAATGTATTATTTGTTCAGTTTTATTTGGACTTCTAGTTGTAGATGTAGCATGCCAGAATTGATTTCGGATTTGACTTTTGAAACTTCTCTATTAATCTATTGAATGAATTATTCAGTTAATTCGAGATTTTCATTTTGTCAGTTTTACTATTCCATACTTTGTTCAGGTCAAGAAATAGAGAATATGGCGTATTTATTTATCTTGTTTCATATTTTAAGTTGAGATAAAATTTTTTTTTGTCAACTTGTTTTTATTGATTAAAACTGGAAGTCCAGTCTGTATAATCATAAGATCATAACTTCACTTTTAATCATTGAAATGCTATTAATACTAGTAGTTAGTAGATATAGCGTACTGTACATGAATACAAATAGCATTTTCAAGAAATATATATCTGTTTAATTTTTCGGCCCGTCTGTTCTTCGGGATGGAGAACACCTCTTTTTTCGCTTTTTTGGACTCGGGAATTCTCAAGATATGAATTCTAGGTGTCACCATGAATTCTAAACTTTTTTTTCTGTCATGGAATTCTACACCTTTATTAATCCTGCACTGAATTGAGTGAGTTAATGGTCTGACTGGGTACCTGAAGTTGTAATTGTCTCAATTTAGTTTTATTTGTGACTAAGTTAGATTTCGAAATTTTTATCTGTGACTCATACCGGTGAGAACATGAGTCATAGATACAAATTTTCAAGACTAAATTGAGTAAGATGAACTTTGAAGGAGCGTGTAATTTCACATACAAATTTAAGTGTTACGAATGAATTGGGTTGGATTAGGCGAAGAGAGATCCAATCCAGCTGAAAATCTGAAATCACAACCATAAATTTTAATTACCGGGCTGATTGAACCGAAAAAGAAAAAAAAAAAGACTTAAGGTATCCATAAGGCGAAAAACATAATGATTAATTCTTCGAATATTACATAGATAGATAAAGTGGGCGATTTTTTCATAGCAAATTTCATTTTTATTTTCTTTTTGTCATTGGATTGAATAATCCTCAATTCTAGATTCACTAGTCACACATACATTCACACGTACATAATACTAAGTTCTTCTTCCACCGGGAATTAAACGCTTGATGCAGCATTTATGAAGCAAGAGTAGGCATGGTTGTCAAACTCTAGTGTTAACTCTTAAACTCTTACGAGTTTACGAGTTTAGGTAGTGGAATCGAGTCAACTCGGCACTAAACTCGTACCTCGGTAAACTCGGCTGAACTCGTGTAAACTCGGGTAAACTCGCTCAAACTCGCGAGTTTATGAGCGAGTCAACAAGTTTGAATTTGACACAATTTTGCCTAAAAAAACGTCATATTGCCAAAAAAGAAAACTTTTCCTTAAGAGTTAGAGTTACAAAATTGTTGATTTACTCACACACACTCCTCTTTGCATCCAATTTGTGCATTGTGTGTTATATGTTATTGTACTTATTGCATAATTGATAATTGTCATTTGAATCATACATATATACAACTAGTTTAACTTAATATATGTACTTTAAAATTAAAAGTTTTTAATTTTAAATGCCTAAATTAAGATTATGTATGATATATTTTTGTTTTTACATAATAGATACGAGTTTACGAGTTAACTCGCGAGTCGAGTTTAGGTCGGCTCTACGAGTTTACTTAAACTCGCGAGTTTGACAACCTTGAGAGTATGAACCACTAAGCTAAATCTCATCTGCAATTTCATTTCTATTCTTTTTTCTTTTTGGACGGAATTTCATTTCTATTCTTGAGAGAAAATCGGACCGGGAAATAATTAGGGGATACAGGCCGTCAGGCCCTCGTCCATGGCCACGCAACTTGGGTTGGCACGCGCAACTTGGGTTGGTAAGAAATCCCACAATTGGCAATTTGGCATTTTATTGTGGTGCACAAAAAAATAAAAATAAAAATAGGACACCACAATAAAAATAAAAATAAAAAAAGAGGGGGAAAAGAAGAACTGAAGAAGGGTTAAACACTTAAACGAGAGGAGACATTAACGTGCGGTTCTTCATGATGATACGTCGTCTTTTGTAGTTACAATATCTGAAGATCCACTCGCACCAGTCTCCATAGTCTCCATCTGCTCAAAGGTTAGTTGATTAGTTCATCCAGAACAAGAGACATTATTAGTGTTCTGCTTTCTCAATATTTCTTTGCTTCCTACCAACTACTTATCTTTTGGACCACACTTCCACATCCACATGCCATGCTGCTTCTTTCTTTTCTTGTTTTTTTCCTTTACTAGTAATCAAAATCAGTTTATGCCTGCGTCTTCTCATTTGCATCTCTTCATTTATCAAATTTTGTTTCAATCAGGTTAGAAAATATATTAATCTTTTTTTATTTTAATTTTGATGTTAAATTCCCTTAGCGCTGAATTCTGGGGAATGGTAGCATCTAGTTTTGTCGTTTTTTGATAATTTAGCTCAGTTTCAGCTAGCTGGATGCTTAATCGAGTAACTGTTGAGCATGCTTTTCTGTTGTCACTG
>JASCZI010121018.1:53824-68425 GCA_036250425.1 Stylosanthes scabra | reverse complement strand
GTTGGGGGGTGGGGGTGTGTTTCTGTTGAATAAATTCCAGATATGGCTTTAAGATATAGTATTTCGTCTAGTCTCTTACAAATTGCAGTATATGATTATCTTTCAATCTTTTACTAATTGAAATTGGATTCTCTGTGTCATCCAATTTCCTTAAGTAGTTTCTGACTGCTGTAGTTTAATGTGATGAATAGGTAGCATATTTAGTTAAGCCCTCACGGTTCCTTCTTTCAAAGAGATATGTCATTGGCAGCATCAAAGGTAGTTTTTCAGGTTCTGTGCAGGCCTGCGGCTCAAACAGGTTATAGTGAGCACCTTGTGAACTCTTTGGATTTGACATTACATTCCACATTTGAAGTAAAATGTGTGAAGAAAAGACCCCCAAGGCATAGGCATTCAATCAGGTGTTCTAGCATGCTTCTAAGTCAGTTAAGAAGAACTCATCAATTTCAACGGATGGGTATTAGTTTGGTTAATTATATGAACTATAGTGGGTCACGGTTGCAGACATGCAAATGCCAGCAGTCGGAGAGTGCAAGTGGCATAACTGCAGGAGATGGAAATGGAGCATGGTTTGCGAACAATATTGAAACATCGAATTCAGTAAGCAATTTGGCGAATGCTAAGTCTATTCTTGAGTTCCAAGATGCTCAACAATTGAAACAGGAAAAGGCTTTGACGTCTAATATTACAAACGGAACTATAGCGGACAGCCGCTCCATTGAGGAAGAAGCATGGGATCTACTGAGGGAATCTGTAGTTCATTATTGTGGCAGTCCCATAGGAACCATTGCTGCAAAGGATCCAAACAATTCTAATGTTTTAAATTATGACCAGGTCTTCATTCGAGATTTCATTCCTTCTGGAATAGCTTTCCTATTGAAGGGAGAGTATGATATTGTTCGCAATTTTATCCTGTATACACTTCAATTGCAGGTAAAGTCATAATAGTCTTATAATGCTGATAACTTGCCCTAGCAACATTGAATACAACGTTGTGGAATTACACTTTATGTTCTGTCTTGATTTGGTTAAAAACATTTTCCCCCTCTTTTAAAGACCATTAATTGAATATAATTGACCCAGTGGGAATCACAGAATGGTAGCTGTCTTATTTCTGATATGCTTGAATCCATTTATCTAAATTTCAGAGCTGGGAGAAAACAATGGATTGTCATAGTCCTGGACAAGGTTTGATGCCTGCTAGTTTTAAGGTTAGGACAGTTCCTCTAGATGGCGATGATTCTGCAACAGAAGAGGTTTTGGATCCTGACTTTGGCGAGGCAGCAATTGGCCGTGTCGCTCCGGTTGACTCCGGTAAAACCATTATTTGGTTCAGTAAACCCTGTTTTAAATGGCAGAAGAAGCTTAACATAATATTCCTTAGATTGCTGAACTTATTTCTTATTTGATCTTTAGGGTTGTGGTGGATTATCTTATTACGAGCTTATGGAAAATGCTCCGGTGATCTGTCTGTTCAGGAGAGAATTGATGTGCAAACAGGAATTAAGATGATTTTGAGGTTGTGTCTTGCTGATGGTTTTGACATGTTTCCAACATTATTAGTAACTGATGGTTCCTGCATGATAGATCGGAGAATGGGAATTCACGGCCATCCATTGGAGATTCAGGTACAGATAACTTTCTCTTCATTTATTTAGCATTAATCAACTGGTACTTATTTAAGGATAAAAATGAAAACTTGATGCTTATTCCTTGTGTGTGCATTTCCTCATAGGGAAAAAATGATGTTTTTATGCCATTTGGCATGAAGTAGGACAGAATTTTCTTGTGCAAGATTTAGGGACAACATTCCTGTCCCTTATTCTTCTTAGAATGAGCTTTATTTATCTTCATTCATTCTTAGTAAGGTGTTGATGATGTTAGCTTATAATTATTACTAACTATTATTATCCGCCTGTGGTTGATATTAATATCATCCCATTCTAACAGGTGAAACTTCAAATTGTTTCTGCTACAGTTGGAAAACAATAAAGAATTTCAACTTTATCTTTGTGAGTTTTGATTTTGGAATCCATTAAACTCTTAAAATCCCTCTCATTGTAATAAACTAATTTCTATGACTAGCTTTGAGAATCAATTTTTATCTCCTGATAAGGAGTAAACCTCATAATGTTAAATGTACGAATCATTAGAAAATATTGAATTTTATGTATTATAAATGAATTTCTTATTTTATCATGAGAAGTATTTTGTATTAAATGTTTACAATCAAAGATTAAATAGTGACCAAGTGAGCTTCTCTAATGTGTATTCCATTGCGTTTCATTTTTCCCTTAGGCACTATTTTATTCTGCCTTACTTTGTGCTCGAGAGATGCTTACTCCGGAAGATGGATCAGCAGATCTTATACGTGCATTGAACAATCGTCTAGTAGCTCTTTCGTTTCATATTAGAGAATACTACTGGATTGATATGAAAAAGTTAAATGAGATTTATCGGTACAAGACAGAGGAGTACTCATATGACGCAGTTAACAAGTTCAACATATACCCAGACCAGATTTCTCCTTGGTTAGTAGAATGGATGCCAAACAAAGGCGGTTATCTTATTGGTAACTTGCAACCGGCTCACATGGATTTTCGATTTTTTTCACTCGGAAATCTGTGGTCTGTAGTGAGCAGCTTGGCTACGGTGGAGCAATCACATGCCATATTGGATCTCATTGAAGCCAAATGGTCAGATTTGGTAGCAGAGATGCCGTTCAAGATTTGTTATCCTGCTCTTGAAGGTCAGGAGTGGCAGATAATCACAGGCAGCGATCCTAAGAACACGTATTATATCTAATTTTTCTATGTTTGTGCTTTTCCGATGTCTGGTTTATTAAAATTTTCATCAAATGATTTTATTGTGCCATTCTATTTTTCACAGGCCTTGGTCCTACCATAATGCAGGCTCCTGGCCAACATTGCTATGGCAGGTTAGCTATAATGGCCAAGTTACTCATGACAAACAATAACTTTATTTATTAGTGATAAATTACACTGTTTGAGTTTTATGAAGGTTTGAGGATTTTTTTTTTTTAATCACAATTATTGCAGCTCACAGTTGCATGCACAAAGATGAATAGACCTCACATTGCTGCAAAAGCTGTTGAAATTGCCGAGAGAAGAATATCGAGAGACAAGTGGCCAGAATACTATGATACAAAGAGATCTCGGTTCATTGGAAAGCAATCGCAACTGTTTCAGACTTGGTCGATTGCAGGATATCTCGTGGCGAAGCTGCTGCTCAATGACCCGAGCAAAGCAAATATACTGATTACTGAAGAGGACTCTGAACTTGTGAATGCCTTGATTACTGCAAATCCCCGGGGGAAGCGCGGCCGGAAGAATTTGAAGCAGACCTACATTGTATGAAAGTATGAAACCTTGAATTGCCATTCACTTGGTTCTTTTGTGTGGGTGATAAGATTCAGAGTCCATTTTGTTCTTATAATTCAATCCATTCATCTTCAGATTAGTAGCATGTTATGCTAGAAACATTAGAGATGTGAAAAGTATATAGTAATGACGAGCCTGTGATATAGTATAGTAGTATGTATACATGGATATGTAATTTTGCAGATGATATTAATAGCTTTGGGATTGTAGGTATCATTAAATAAAAAAAAATTTTAAAAAAACAACAGCTAATCATAGACTATGAGGACCTTTATTATTAAATTAAAAAATTAAATTTTCAACCAGTACCGTCCCATGAAAGATCGGTATTGATATTAATTCAGTACCGTCTCATGTAGGACCAGTACTAGTGTATTTTATTTTTTAAAAAAATTGGCCCAGTACCAGTTTGGACCGGTATTGAAAATAACTCAATATCGGTCCGGATCGGTATTGCTAATAGATTTTATTTTAGTAAATATCCTAAAAATGTGTATTTTGATAAAAAAAAAAAAAAACAAATTTTGTTATTTATTTAAAAAAATTTTCCATTGTTGATTTTATTATACTAGACGTCAATAATATATTTTTTTCAAATGCAAAATTAATTAAGTAATAGTTATTTAAATGCAATTTCAACTTACAATCGCACTCGAATAACTAAATAGTATAAGATTTAGGTAAAGAAAATGTTTATCTTCTTTTGCTCTTTATGTTATATTCATATAATATGGGAAATAATAATAGGCTAGAATGAAGTAAATGTGTTATTTCTAATATTTTGGTACCGGGAATTAACACCTACGTGCATGATTTAGTTTGTAATTTTAAGCATTATTTAATCGTGGGATAAAATTGATACAATTTCAAAACGTTATAAACACAAATAAAACATTTTAAACGTTAGAAACATTTTTACGATTTATCCAAACGTTATGACAAAAATGATACTTTTTCATTACAGTTGTTAATTATTTGACAATATCGTTAGTGAAGATTTTACAGTGCCATTCATCACGTAATAATTGTGAGAGTCAAACATTTTTAACAGATTCAACAATTCAATGATATATTGTCCATATAGTTCTGTAATAATGCTCATGGTGTAGTAGTGGTTGGCTTAAAATTAAATTCTAATTGAAACATTTATTACCATGGATTTATGTATGAGAACAATTCATAACAATTTAATGTTATTATGTTCTCACTTGAGAAAATATAGTGGTTTTGTTCATTTAATATATTAGGAAACCTTAATAAGTTAATGTTTATTCCCTTGCCCCTGTATAAAAAGGAAATGTAAATTTAGTACAACATTAATACCAGATTCTATTTTCAGCAAAATTTAATGCCAGATTAATATTGGGTTGCTAGCAATTATAACATAACAAATATGGAGAAAATGTGCTTACTCAGAACTTAGGTGAATATCAAGCCTTATCACATTTCTAATGCTTATTAAAAGAATTCACACATATAAACATTGTGAGCAGTCATCATCACTATATAGTTCTGAAAAAATAAAGATTTGTTTTCTCGCTCTCATCAACGATGGCGGATGTCAGCCATTTGAAGTTGCAACTCTTTGAAACTTTTGAAACCATGAAGAAAGAGGTCTTTTCTCTAAACTACTACTACTTATTATGGATGTAACACTGTGTTATTTTACTTTTGATTTATTATTATTATTATTATTATTATTATTATTATTATTATTATTATTATTTATTTTATTTTGATGTTATATAGGGTTTGGTGGATGAACATTTTGTTTTTATCCATTCATTGAAAGACAATATTGAAGATCATTTTTTCCTTGAAGTAATTCCCGAGTTTTGCTCTGATACCCGGGAAGTCCTTAAAAATTTGGCACAAACAATGTAGTTTTCATCACACTTATGAGTATTGTCAGTTACATCAAAATATATATTTACATGCATAATCTTTAATTTGGCTAATCACACGTCCTCTCTATTTCTTTTTCTTCTTCCTTTTTTTTTTCTAATGTAGAAAATATGATGACAATTTGGATTATGATCAGATGAGGGAGCACGTTAATAAAATTAAAGGCAGTTGCTTAAGGTAATATATATTATATACCCTGATGATATGATGAATTCTGAATATTACGTCATAGTACATATAAGATTGAATTTATATGCATGATATATGTGTATGATTTCTTAGGAACTTGGGCATAATGTATAATTGTATATGTATGT
This sequence comes from Stylosanthes scabra, assembly GCA_036250425.1. Lineage (NCBI taxonomy): Eukaryota > Viridiplantae > Streptophyta > Magnoliopsida > Fabales > Fabaceae > Stylosanthes > Stylosanthes scabra. The sequence goes on along the minus strand of JASCZI010121018.1, from coordinate 62,802 downwards.
TAGGTATATACTTTTTTAATTTTCCCCTTCTTTTTATAGGAGACTCTAATAACTTATAAGTTATGTTGTTAGTGACGATATTGGCGTGAGTGTTTAAGAGATTGGTGATGAGATATTGAGATTGCCTGTGGGGTTGACATTTGACACTAAGTGTTTAAAATTACTTAATATATTTTTTTATTAATATTAACTAATAAAAAAGCCTAAATTATACTTTGAAGCAGGATGATTTGGGATTTTATATATTCTTTGTCTAGACAAATTGTTGTGAACCAACATTGCACGATTAATATTGCAGTTCGTTATCATTTATAATCAATATTGATTGAGATATATGTGCTGAAATAATACATGAAATGACTTCTATTTTTAATTTTATTCCACAAAAAATTGAAATAGTTCATTTTAAAACATTTATAATATACTAAAGAAAACATAAAAAATTATTTAATTATTTTAGTTTTAAAAAATTAACAGATATTATAAGAGATTTTAAATTTAAACCTTCTCTAAAATAAAAAAAAAATAGAATGATATTAGCTTTTACAGTATTTGTTCAATAGTATAATATACATTGATTATTAGTTTGTAAGAGTTTTATATTAAAAAGAAGTCACACTATTATTATTATTATTATAGTAATATTATAGTATAATTGTATACATCTGTACATATCATTTTATAATACGAAAAATATAAATATTAATATAGAAAAATATAAATTTTTATGCTAATATTTATATTTTTTCGTGTAGTTAAATTAAATAATATATATGGATGTGTACAATGGTACACATAAATTAATTCTATTATTATTATTATTATTATTATGATCATATGGAGTTAGGTAGTATATATTATTTAATTAAATTATTAACAACAACTTATTATTAAAGTGCAAATGAATTGTAATTCAAATGACATTTGTTATTTTCTCCTAATAAACATATCGGGTTTGAGCCCCTCCCTCTCCATGTCTTTGAGTTATTTTTAAAAAACTTATTATTAAAGCACTATTTATCAGCATAAACCTACTTATCATCTACTATTAAAACACTATTTGATTTGATTGTAGATAATGAACAAATCAGTAAATCAGTAAAATATCTCATACAATGATACAACAAAAAGAGATGGTTTAGAGCTTGAAGTATTGAGTTGATTTGTGTTTGCTTGTTTTTTTGTGTCAACTGAAATATATATTAACTGCTGTGAAGATTCTAATAATGGCAGCAAATTAAATGATTTTGAATTACTTTTCTATATATGCCCTCACTTGTTTCATTACCAAGCTATGTCACACATGATTCAACTTAAAACAAAAATTGATGCGAATGATCGAAAATCATTTATACATGGTATGTGTATGTTTAGTTCAAGAGATAATCCTATACAAATCATAAGAGTACCACATCAAGTTAAATTTGGTCATTAAATTAACTGGAGTCTACTTAATAATTAATGAAGTTTTGATTAATCTTCAGAATCTAATCAATCTATGCCCTGGAATTCATTATTATTGTATATTTATGTTGCTTATATTTGGTGTTCTCTTATAAATCTATGTTGCTGGCATAACAATGGGAAGTTATAATTATATTTCTTTGTATGTTACGTGATTGCAGCTTTTTAGGTGCTAGTCGCATGGCTGAAGCATGTTGTGCATTTGAAGACGCTGTTAATACAGCCTCTAGAGAAGAGTATTATTTGCAAACCTAAGGCCTTATATATTTTGTATTATATATATATTATGTAACTAAGTACCTGTTTTTATCAATGAAATTATTATTGAAGTTCCATGAAAACTTATTACCCAAATTCCTGTAAACAATCTTTGTATAGGTGTTTGAAGGCAGTGCTTAAAGCTAAACGTGAATACGATGCTGTGGAAGCAAAGCTCCACATTTGCCTTCAGGTAATGCATTTAAAACAAATCCATATGAAATTGCTCATACTTGCATGATTCTAATGTAAACGGGAATTATCTAACATTATATTTCTCGAAAGAAAATCATCTGAAAATTAAATTTAATTAACGTTAATACTACACGTATATATATTGGTCAATCAAATCTAATCAAATTATTTATTCTTACGTGAAATAAGAGATTTATCGGAACTTTTTTCTTTCTTTATTGCATTGATCTCTCTTTAATCCAAGTCCTCGCACAAAGATATTCTTTCTTTCTTTTTTTTTTTCTTTATTTTTTTTCAGCTTGAAAGACGAATAGTTATCTTAACTTCAAATCAAAACAATCCCTGAAAGTGGAACTTTGGTGTCCTCGGCGATCTATTTCTTTTTAGCTAATTAGGGTTATACTATTTTACATTCAATTTTCTCTTAACTGGGAAAATTGGTGTGTCTCCTTCATGATTTGACATATCAACACTTAGTAATAATTATTATATTTTTTCCATCTAAAACCTCCATGTTTGGTGTATTAATTTTTGTAATGTAACTTCCATTTGAATTGAAGTACATTTGAGTGAGAATAAAAGAAACCCTAGTTATGATTGAATTAAATTCTTAAATCAAGATCCAACTTCCAATCTTCCATTGCCATTACTGATGATTTTGGAAAATCAGTATATGATATCGCGAATGCATTTTCTCCGGTCGATAATTTTCCTTCCAGAAGCTTCATGAAACTACGCCCAAGATATGACGTTCTTCACTGCACTCGCCGCGCCATCCTTGTGATCTACGTAAGTGTCACATGCATTTAACTTCATTGATTCTGCTTCGCGTGTGTTCTGGTTTTTCAGATATTACTATTTTAGTTTCTTGAATTTCCTGTACCGTGGAAAGATCAGAACAATCCTTATGGAATCATGTTTAGATTGATTGCTGTTGATTCTGAAACTAAGAACTAATCACTTTTACTTGGTTTGATTTTTTCCTAAACTTTTTAGGAAGATCTAAATGTAGCTTTGGCTGAAATGGTTACTCTTTCTCTGATGGAAAATAGGCAATTGCTGCAGCCTCTCTACTATGGCTTCCATTGCTACCTTATCAAGTTTCATATGTCTTGCCATATTATTGATCTTGATTCGTGTCATTTACGTCATATATTGTAGCAGTAGTAGTAGGAGTATGAGGACAAGAAGTAAAGAACTTCAAAACCTGTTAGTACCTACCATTATTGTGTTAAGTTCAGGTTAGAGCTGATGATTTTTTCTCTATATTTCAATTCCATCCGTAGCAAGGCATTTTATTACAGTTACATAATGAAGTTTAAATTTTATTATTCTGTTGCTGGTCATACTGCTGATAATCTAATATGCTTAATCTATTGGCAGATTTACAGAAAGATAAGTTCAATCCGAGATTCTATGTTGCTGCTGATACTGATAATATGAGTCTTCAAAAGGCTCAGTTGCTGGAGAATTCCTTGGCAGCTCAGGTGCAATTTTTGTTCGACTCTAGAACCTCCTTTTATTTATTTATTTTCTTATGAACTTTGTTTCAGTTGTGCCATCATGTGTGTGTTCTGAGTCTTGGTTAACCTTTTCTTTCCTTGAGGGGCGGGGGTTTTGGAATTGTTCAATGTATATTGACTTATTGAGTGTGTGTTAGCTCAATTCAATGAAACAGTGATAACAGCACAATCAATTCAATCGAGAATGAGTATAATAGATGAATCAAGATAGTATATGAGATAGTATGTGAGAATTACAAGAATGCAGTACTATAACTTTCCTCTTGGAGTCAGGAATGACTCCACAGTCTCCACTCGATCACCAAATGAATCTCTGACTCTCACTCCTCTACGCCTTTACATACTCTCTATTTCTGTTACACTAACCAATGCCAATGTTCCCCTGCTGTGCACCTTTCTCATGCTTGGTAGTCTTGCATCCAAACCGGAGACCTTCTAACCCTTTGTTTTAATAGAAAAAATAAATTTAGCTCAGTTTCAGCTAAGTGGATGCTTAGTCGAGAAACTGTTGAGCATGATTTTCTGTTGTCACTAATTTTAACTTGGTTTATTATGAGAAAACTTTTATGTTGATCACTCCCCTCTTTTATTTTTGGACTTAGTGGGGCTGTTGTTCCTATCAGTGTGTTTAGTTAACTTGACTTGGTGATATGTTCAGAGAGTGCTATATATCTATGTCCTTCAATACCCGATTTCACAATTTGTGACTTTGTGCACCTTTGTTGTGGTTTTTCTATTGTATTATATGTTTTAGATATTAATAGACCAAAGGAGAAGATTCCACATGACCAAGAATCCGAGATAGAGTTAGAGACTGTTGAATTTTCATGAACATGGATCAGCAATGTGGTTGGGTTAGGGACACGGAGACTGTTAAATTTTCACATCGTAGGTGTATTAATTAATATGTGAATTTCCCAATAGCTTGTTTCTGAGTTGTACATGTGCCTTGTGTCAGTGGTTTACAGATTCTGGTCGAAAATATATTGTATTTTAGTGCAGAATGGAAAAAGGGTCGCTGGTGCTGCTTAGTTCATGAAGATTTATAAGATTAGGGAACTCGGTCAATCATATTCATATGTAACCTCAGTTTGGACTACAGTAGTTGTAATGGTGCACAGGCTATGGCTAATGATTTAGGTTAGACCTGAAGGTACTATGTGTATCCTTAATTGCTTCTCTCAATAATTTCTGCTACTCTGTAACATATTGAGTAATTTTGTATTTTTACAATCCAGATACTTTGCAATGGGCCTGGAACTTGTGCTCCCATATGTGCAATTGCTTTCTTATTCAAAGGTTCTTATCCCCTTCATTTCTATCATACTATTAACTCAATCTATTCAATTATTTCAGTTGTGGTTACAGTTTTTAAACTCTCTAGGTACTGGGAATCAGATGGTCATCAATTTTCTCCGTTGAGAGAAGGCTATCATTGAGTGGACTGCTCCTGTACAAGTTGCATATGGTTGATCAACTTTTTTGTGCAGTGGCGAAAGCTGCAACAACAATATCATCGAGGTACCTATGTTGGTCGTCTAAACTCTAGTAATTCATATATTCCTTGATTTCCTTCATTATCATTTTAGAGAAACTTTTTTATACTATTAATGAATTCAAACCTGCAATATTTTTTGTTAGATACAAAGAAAGAGAAAAGAAGAGGGGGAGGGGGAATAGTATTCTTCTTTATTACGTTTTAATGTTAGCTTACACGCGAGGTACATACTACCTACTAATTCGAGGTATGTAAACCCCTCTTTTGCAAACTACTTACAGCATTTAAGGGAGACTCTCTCTGGTTCTGTTTCCTTTTTAGGCTGCCCCTTTCTGGGGTGGGTTAAGTTTGTGTATTAACTCACTATTTCCTATTTATTAGCTTCCCATAAAGAATAAAGAAAATGAAAACAAACCGGTGCATAATATTGCATTTAAAGATATGTCTACCTTTTTCTTTAGGGAAGGACCAAAAATATGGACCACGCATTGGAGTAATGGAGTATTCGACTGACCTTTATTTCCAATTTATGTGTTAGCATGTAAATCCTTATCAGTTTGGTTTTGAAACCCCTTTATTAATCTAATCCGCTTCACGATGACCTACAATAATTGATTTAGGAATGACATTTAGTCATGTCATTGTGATGATTATTATGATCTTTAAATCTTAATCATTTAGTGATTATTATTAATAAAAAGATTAGTAGATATAATTAAATAGTCATAGCCAGTTATAATTTGTTATTTTCGCATTTGTGCATAATTATTAATTACTGAAAAAATAAATACATAATATTAAGTTAAATAAAGTAATTTTTAATTATTATTATTATTATTTATTATTATTATTATGTTAGAACTTATAACTTAAAAGAAAATTTATGAGTAATGCTACGGAATCAATATTAAGAGATCAATAGGAGCCAATGAGTGTAATTAGAAAAATAGTAGGTGATAAAAGAGAAAAGAGAAAAAAAAAATGATATTGATTTCTTATGGTCTTTCTAATATTGGCTACCAAGACTTTCTCAAAATTTATACGTGTCAAAAAAAAATTTATATCGATACTTACTTTATTTTGCTTTTGTTTATAAATTTTGAATAATTTAGTCTACAAATTTAAAGGGTAGGACATAATTTATTTGTAATATGATATAATTTTATAAGCATAAAAAATTAAATGACTTATCATCATGTTAACTAAAATAAAAAGAAGAAATAATACAAAAGATAATAAAATGGAAAGAGTATTATTGTAACTAAAAAAAACAGTGTTCTCAAAAAAAAAAAGGGAAAGAAACAATGAAGTAAAACGTCATCTTGGCCATTCTCTCTCAAAAAGAAGAATGATTTCACTAAATAAAAGGAAAATGAAACTAGATACTGAAAACACTTTCCCTTCGCATTTATTTTAGTGCCTCGCTTTGCCTGAAAATAATCGAGTGCCCCGCTTTTCACTCTTCAAAGCAGATGTTTTATTAGCAAGAATTATGGTAATATTATGAGGAGCATTATAAGGAGCCGGCATTAATATTGGGAATATGATTATTGGAAGGGTTTCCTAATCTTTATTTTTGTGCGGGGGTTTTCTTAATTATTAACCTCACGAACAGATATGGAAAAAATAAAATATTCTTAGAAGAGAAAAAGAAGAGCTTAAAATTGATGGGGATTAGATATGTCACTGAGTCACTGTATCTATGAGAGTGACATTGCATGTGACATGTGTCCACTCTTCAACTAGATAAATAACGAAATTTGGTAAGTGTTTCTGAAAGGAAGAGGCAAAGTTATGATTTATGAATGGTGCTGCCACTGTACTACAGCAACAGTCAAAGTTGCATTATCTAACGTTTGTTTATTTTCTTTTTACATGACGATGATATTAAAGGATGAATCGCAATAATCGCAATTATTTCTGTGAATTTAATTTATCAACTCACACAAGCGTGTAGACTGTAGAGCGTGTAGTTGCCTTTTTACTCTCCTCTTTCTTCTCCCAAGTCTCTCAAAACAAAAGTGACTTTTCTTTCTCTCTCACTCACTCAATCACTTTAGCCCCCTGAACCTGAAGCTCCGAGGCTCAGTCTCCAATGGCACACCTCATACCCTGAAACTAAAGAAAAAAGGTATCTGTGCCCACTCTCACACAGCCACATACTCACCACTAACTCCCTCCCTACAACCACCATGAACCACCACCACTACTCACTCTTTCTTTTATCAACCATAATCATCACCTTTCTTTCCCTCCATTATTACCCCTCTGTTTCTGCTTCTTCTGAGGTAGAACAACTCATCAGGTTCAAAACCTCTCTTCCAAACCCATCACTCCTCCCAACATGGCTCCCCTCCAACGATCCATGCTCCTTCTCCGGAATTACCTGCACCCATTCCCACGTGACCTCCATAGACCTCACCTCCCTCCCACTCTCCACCAACCTCACCGTCGTATCCGCCACGCTCCTCACCCTCCACACCCTCACCTCCCTCACCCTCTCCTCCACCAAACTCTCCGCTTCCGCTTCCTCCCTCCCGTCTCCACTCCCAACCTGCACCCCTTCTCTAACCACACTCGACCTCTCCCATAACGGCCTCAACGTCCAACTCAACCAACTCTTCAACTTCTTCGCTTCATGTTCCAACTTGCATCACCTCAACCTCTCCAACAACAACATCGTGTCCACCGAAACCGTTACCAAGCCGTTGCCGAGCTCTTTGAATCTTTGGGTCTTGGACCTCTCTTACAACCAGCTTTCTGGTCCCACCGTTATGCCATGGATCCTCTCTTCTGGTTGCGATCCGATTCGTTACTTGGCTCTGAAAGGAAACAGGCTCGCCGGAGAACTCGATTTCTCTGCTTGCTCGAACTTGCAGCGTTTGGACATTTCCGCAAACAACTTCTCTTCTCTTGTTCCTTCGTTTGGGGACTGTTCTGCTTTGGAGTACCTCGATATATCGGCAAACAAGTTATCCGGCGACGTTTCCGGTGCTCTCTCCGGTTGCGGGAACCTCACCTACTTGAACGCTTCGGATAACCAGTTTTCCGGCGAGGTTCCTTTACTTCCCGCAGGGAGCTTGAAGTTCCTCTATCTCTCAGGGAACAATTTCCGTGGTAAGATCCCGGCGACGATCGCCGGGCTTTGTTCGAGCCTCATCGAGCTTGATATCTCGTTGAACAACCTATCCGGCACAATTCCGGTTCAACTTAGCAATTGTTCTTTGTTAAATTCACTGGTCCTGTCCCGGAACAAGCTTTCCGGCGAGTTTCCGATGGAGAGCTTCGCCGGCATGAGTAGCCTGAAGAAGCTCTCTGTTTCTTTCAACGAGCTTTCAGGTCCGTTGCCGCAGTCACTGTCGAAATTGGCGAGTTTGGAGTCGCTGCATTTGAGTTCTAACAACTTTTCAGGTTCAATTCCAAGAGAGCTATGCGATTATTCTGGGAATGTCTTGAAGGAACTGTTCTTGCCAAACAACATGTTATCAGGTTCTATTCCATCCACAATCAGCAAATGTTCTCAGCTTGTTTCCTTGGATTTGAGTTTTAACTACTTTAAGGGCACTATCCCTTCCAGTTTAGGATCCCTCTCGGAACTCCGGGATTTGATCCTTTGGATGAACATGCTCACCGGGGAGATACCCCAAGAGTTAATGAATGTTAAGCCTCTTGAGAATTTAATTCTTGATTTCAATGAGTTGAGTGGTGAGATTCCTTCTGGCCTAAGCAACTGTGGTGACTTGAGTTGGCTCTCTCTGTCGAATAACCGTCTCACAGGGGAGATTCCGGCCTCCATTGGCCGGCTCTCTAAGCTGGCTATACTGAAGCTGAGTAATAACTCTTTGTCCGGGAGGATTCCGCCGGAGCTCGGCGACTGTCGCAGCTTGATATGGTTGGATTTGAATACTAATTCGCTGACCGGTTCGGTTCCTGCAGAGTTGTTCAAACAATCTGGAAAGATAGCTGTTAACTTCATCAGTGGGAAGACTTTTGTGTACATAAAGAATGATGGCAGCAAGGTTTTCCATGGGGCTGGGAGC
>JASCZI010121018.1:17396-32109 GCA_036250425.1 Stylosanthes scabra | reverse complement strand
ATATATATATATATATATATATATATATATATATATATTATGGTGAAAAATTAAAATAATAAAAAAATGAAAATTTTTATTTTTATATAAAAGAATGTGTTATTTTATTTTTTATAAAATTTAAAATAAATTTACATATATTTTTCATATTCTATTTCCTCAAACATCTGCTCGCCATAAAATTCTCCATAAATATAACAGCCTTAAACCTTAAATCAACCCAGCTGGCAGTAACATACCAGTTGAGTTGTAAGCTTTATTTTATGGAAGGAGAAAAAATTATCTCACCTAGCGAACTATAATAAGCTCTAACAACAACATATAATTAGCATTGTAATCTCATCACATGTTGTCTTTATTGTTTATTATATATATATATATATATATATATATATTACTTTGAAAAACACAAAATTAAGTGATAATTAAATAGAGAAAAGATTAATTATAAAAAAGAAGTTATTGTGTGCATAATAATATTGTGGAAATAGGTTAGTGGTGGCGTAAGGGTGACGTGGTGGTGATGTGAGAGTGAATACGTAGGGTGGGAATAATATGTTGCATCAGATCCCTTCATTCCCTTGGATTATTAAATCTTTCTTTTTGTGTTTGAGTTTTAAGTAAGATGGCAAAATCTCATGGCGGTGGCAAACACAAATCATTTCTTTTTGTCTCTGCTTATATAGCTGGCCATTATTCCATTCATTCACATTACCACCTATTTATAATTTCTCTATTACCCAATAATCTTTCTTAGCTTCTTACCTTACTTTTCTTCTTTCTCCTTCCTTTCTTATTTCCCTTTTATCATTACAGTAAGAATAATAGTTTAATTTAGTCTGCTCTACTACACCCATATGAACTTTTAACATTGATCATATATATACTTATTAATATTATATTATTGCATGTATTATTATTATTAAAAGTATTATCAACTTCAATTAAAAAAAATTGATATAAGTAGGTTTTGATATATATTTAGAGATCAAATTTTATATATAAAAAGAGTTCGTTACCAATCAAATTATTAATTTTTATACCTAATAAAAAAATTATTTTAATATTAAGTAATATAAGAATTAGTACATAAGATAAAAAAATCTTTTATTTTTCATAAAAATAAAAGATTTAATTGAATTTGATTGATAAAATAAATATACATTTAGAATTATTATATTAGTATATAAAGTACTTATTGCATCCAACAACAAAAAAAAAAATCATCATATTGGGTGAAATATTAAGAACTATAGCGTGTAAGTATCATGTCTACAGTAAAATTATTTAATTTATATAAAATTTTCTTAACCATCTCATATATATTTTCTCCTCACATATGCAAACTACTCGAGACAAAATTCCAACCATTTAGAAAAAATGCTAATCATTTTATTTAACTTCAGAAGGATTGCTTTTTTTTATGATGAAAAATACCTTGTCAACTATTTCTTTTAATTATTATAAATGTTAAAAAATGTTAATTATGTAATTTTTTGTGTGTATAATTAATTATTTATAAACACGCTACTAATGATATCGCACACTATTTTATATAAAGATTTTTCACCCTCTCTCGTTAACCTCAAACGCAATAAATCAATAATTATGTTTATCTACATTTTGAAGCGAACCTAGTTGGATGGTCGTTAATCGTTATATTGATGACAATATTATATACACCTGTACATTGTACATATATAGTTAGTTTCATTCAAGCTAAGCTAAGTTTGATGAGCAACTAAAGTTTGTTACATGTACTTCTCAACAAATTTCTCTATCTAGATATAAACTGTCAAAAGTTTAATTAATAACATTATGAATAAGTTGTTGAAGTGGGAGAGCTATTGCGTCTATTATATTATATAAGTATCACAGTAGTGCCATTTGAACTTAGAGATGTAGCATGATTAGTTATCGCAAATAAGTGATACCAATTATGAAAACTTCACCATATTTGTCACGAAACTCATCACTTTTGTAACAGACTGCATCATGAGATGGAAAGATCAGTGAAAAATTAGAGTCAAATTAATGACACATCTAATTAATACTCGTATTGATGTATATATATATACTGTACTATATTCACATGTACCTATAAGTAGGAAATTTTTAGGAGTCAAATTTCTCTAGTATCAAAAGTGATTGGAGAGTTATTAAAAGGAGTATTGATCATTATTAATCATTTTTTCACCGATGCTAAATAATTAATAAAAAATTATTTAATAATAATTAATAATTTAAAAAATTGTATTTTGAATAATTAATTTCATTTAATTTTTTATGATCATTTTTCCTAAATTTCGGATGATCAGGTTAATTAAATTTTAGACGATCTGCTTCTAAAAGAATTTGGTTAATTATTGGTTAACTTTTTATTAATTATTAATACATTTCCATATTTTTTCATAGAAATATCACTACTAAAAAAATTATATAGGTAAAATGTATAAAAAATTTAGATGTATAATGTACATGAAATAATTATATATTGATTTTGGAAAAAGAAAATTTGGATAGATCTTTTAAATATTATATACAAATAATGAAATTATTCTTATAAATTATAATAAATATATTGGCATATAGTTAAACATCATAAATTCATTCTAATTAAAATCTGATTGATTTAAGTGCAATGCACTAAAATAGTACATTGTAATTTTTTTTTCGTAAATTGAAAAAAGAAAATTAAAAAGAGAAAAACCTTTTTCTATATTATGAAAAATATAAGTAAAATTCATGTCGATCTATATTCTTGTATTTCACTTAATTAAATATATAATAATGCATGAGGAAAATATATATATATTATGAGGAGAAATAATGATATAGATGTGTGGATATGATAGAGGAATTTAAATTGTAATAGGGAAGGAAATAATGATTAGGCCATGGTGGTGCTAGCTAGAAGTGAAAGTGAGTGTGAGTGTAGTGTAGAGTGTAGAGTGTAGGTGTGCATACAACTCTCTTGTCCACATCCTGTCTCTCTGCCATCTCTGCCACAGCACTCCCCCATACCTCCTCCGCACTGCCACCAACTGCCCCTCCGTCTCTCCTCACTTCCACTCATTCCATTCCAATCAAACCCTAAATTACTATTTCATACATCTAATGTGTATATATGTATTCCTTAAAATTAAATTATTTGAGAACGAATCAACTATATATGGTATCGATGCCAACTGTGGCAAGCAGCCTTTTACGTTAAATTTCCTGAGCATGTAGACGGATTCTAGCTAGCTGTGGTACAATAATAATAATTATTATATATATAAATTTTAAGTTACATATATCAAATTAAATAATACATATGTATAAATATTATATTTGATGATTAATTTTATTTAACAAATTTTTAATATATATTTAAATATTAAATATCAATCATTATTATTATTATATTCCTGTATTTCTATATTTTTACGTTTATACAGTAGAGTATACCAATAATAATTTTTGTGTGCATGCGCTACATGTGCACGTCTTCAGTTTGTCATATGACAGCATGCATCATGAGAAATTAACAACTTCCATGGATGTATATGTATATATGGCTCCATGATATGATCTGTTTGTGTATAAGGGTGTGTTGGGAAAAGAAACTGAGATTGGAAAATTAAAATTGGAATTGAGACTGAGAGACTAAGACTGAAATAAGTTTGTGTATTGTATTTGGTTTAAAATTAATTAGAAATAGAGACTGAGAGATAGAAATTAAACTAAGTTGATGGAGTAGAAATAAATGTTAGTATTAGAAATTATAATGTTGATTAATAGTATTTGAGTAAAAATATATTATTAAAGTCCTCAGTCTCCTAATTCCTCCAATTTAGAGATACTGAAAATACTGAAATTCTAAAAATTGAGATTAAAATTTTAATTCAAATCTCTAACTAGCAAATAAGATACTGAGTGTCAGGCTTCAGTATTAGACTCAGTCCATTAAAACAATCGCTACTAAATGTGGTTCGTTCATCCTCCATTATATTCTGAGAATTATATTGAGAAGTGAGAAATTAGAGTTATTATTGTAGCAGTAGTGTTCACTATTCAGTATTCGCACGACTACCGCTCTCTCTGATCTGCACATTCCCTGCGAAAAGAAGGAATAAAGTGATGGAACATGAAAGCGACCCTTCAATGTGTTGCTGTATTGTTATTAGAGCCAGCGTGCATGACACTGCCCTCATATATCTATCACTCATTCACTCTTATTATTAAGACCCAAATCTTTGTCCCATCCATTTTCCACCTTCTTAGAGGACTCTCAATCTCATTACTCATATATGGTAAATTTCATATTTTGTTAGTGTTAGGATTAGTGTGGGCTTAGCCCATTATTTAAATAATTAACTTATAAATACAAGTGTGATGTAGTAATTTAATAAGCTTAGAATGAACTTTTTAGTTTCTTTCTTGGTCTTTATTATTAAGGAATTTTTTTCTCTTATTATTACTTTAATTTTCTCTTTGATTTCTATTATATTTAGCCCTAAAATTGATACTAGTTTGTATCATCAGTTAAAAAGAGTTGTAATAAGTACATAATAATTACATATATATAATTACCTTAATAAGATAATTTTATTGTATCGTATTTGTACTATTATTTATATTATTGATAATGTAAAATATTTTATATAATTATTTAATCACATTTATTTTTTAATAATTAACCATGCAAGTAATATAAAATATAATTACTTTTGATCGATGAGGTGAATTAAATAAATTTAAAATTGCATAATTAAACATTAAATTACAAGTTATAGTTTATTTTGATTTACATTATCTCAACTAAGTGCATTTTATTATTTTCATACATATTTAATAAATAACAATAAATCAATAAATAAAATATGTTAGCATTTGAGAGAGATTCTGAGATGGGAGCTGAAACTGAAAGACTAAAATTGAGAGATTCAAACTGAATTAAGTTTATTATTATATTTGATTTAAAATTTATTATGAGATATATACTGTAATGAAAACTTTAATGTTAAATGAAGGTATTTAAATAATTTTTTTTTAAGTTTCAGTCTCGGTTTCCAATCTCCCATACCAATTTTTACTATTTGGAGGTACTAAAAATATTAAAATTATGTGAACTAATACTAAAATTTTAATTTCAATCTATGCAAATTAAATATAATACTGAGTTCCAATCCGTCAGTATCATCAATCTCAGAAAACAAACACTAACCAAAGGTTCTATACATATATATCTCTCTAATTTAATTAGATTTTGTTTTCCAACCCAATAATGATATGATCCAATGTCATTACTCATTAGGCATATGTTGACAAGAAATATTTGTCTCTCTCAAACCGAAAGCATTAACTATTAAATCACGTATCCATATGTAAAATCATCTTTGTACGATAATTAATTATTATCGTATTAAAAGTAATATATTTCATATGTACGAAATTGTAATAATAAGTTACTTAATTAACTTATTTAGGGTATTTTTACCTGCGACAAAGTGAACCTACCGTAGGCTAGCTCTATAGGACAGTGACACCTTAACCATGTTTTTCTATTAATCAGCCACTAATATGTCCTTGTATATAAATATATTTGCGAAGCACTTGTAAAAGTTTCCATATATTCATCATCTTCTTTTGGTATAGCGCATAATAATTAGGTTATGAATTAAAGGCCCTACTCTAACAGAGAGTAAAGTCTTCATGATTATTACTTGTGTTTGCCATTACTCGCTACCGCGTCTAAGATTTTATAGCTAGGCAATTATATTTGGCATTATAATCTCTTTGACATTATACGAACAAACCCACTTCATTTGTTTCATGAACAAAGTAATTTCAAGCACCCTCCATGAGTCCATGCAACCGTTGAAAATGGCAAGTAGAATGACAAGGATAATAATGGAATAGAGGTTATTAATTAAGATTATTAAATGGAGTCTTTTTTTCTCTTATGATATTTTCAACCCAATCGATCAATGATTAACCCGTCACGAATCTGAACTCTATTTAAGAACTTGTCGCTAATCAATAAATTATTGCATACATAAGGCAAGATTCGAACCCAGTATTTATTTAAGCGGATTAGTAAAGTTATCACTAGATTAACTCAAAATTGATTAAAAATTATGTTAGGTGTGACTTTCTTGTCTTGTTTTTCACATAAGGCATCTAATAATCTAATAATAATGATGTAACTTTCATGTAATATTCGCTAAAATTATGCATTCTTACGCTCCATATTAAGATTATTATTAGTAGATGTATTTAAATAAATACGTAACAAATACATTTGATGTTAAGATTTTATAAATATTTTTTAGAAAACCTTTTCAATTAACAATTTTAACATATACTTAAGGTTATGTGACATAAAAAAAATCCCTTAAGGTTACATTTTAACTAGAGAAAAATCCAACTGTCAGTAAGTTTAATGTATATTGACCAACACTTCTAGTTAATAATTTAATACCTTTAATTGTAACTCAATACAATATTTTTAGTAAATACTTTTAAATATTAGAGACAAACTGCTCGCCAAAGTCAATAAATAGTGTTGGACTTTATAGTATTGCTGCTTTAAAGCTTAAACAAACTATTAAAAACAAAAATTAAATAAATATTTTTTTTTTGGTCAGGAAATAAATAGTTGTTAAATAAGTACTATGTTTTTGGGTGTTGATGAGTGCTTTATATTTAATATTTAAAAAAAAAACAAAAAGTTTTTGTACAAGAGAGGGCCTAGGGCCCAGAAAGAAGAGGGATCAAAGCCTAGGCCTATTACAGGACTTCCAAAAAAACAACCTTGTTAAATGGGCTTTATACAACATTTAAAAATAATTAGCTTTCTTCCTGTAACTCTCCAATCCAGTTCTCTCTTCTCAAGGAGGAGGTACATGTCCAAAAAAAAAATGGAGGAGGTTCTTCCCCACCCCAAAAAAAAAACACCCGAAGATGAGATGGAGGTTTCTTGACTCTTGAGGAAGTAACATTTTTTTTTTTAAAAAAAGAATAATACTATTAAAAAAATAATTTAAGGGATTAAAATAATTAATCTTGTTCACGAGCTCTGTGCAAAAAAAACTTGTAGAAGTTATGTGTTGTGTTGTCGAATAAGTTGTAAATCTATTAAAATATTAAAAGAATATGATTTTCGCTCCTTTCTCGTCATTTGGAGGTCTTATTCCATTGACATTTGGTGGTGCGTAGAATCGCGCCAAGTGTTACTTAATGAGTAGTTGCGTGATGTCATTCCAACTGTCGATAATAAATTTGGATTCTGCTTTGAGAGAATCATGGGATCATTAAATTTAATTAAAAAAATTACACATAATAAAGAGTGATTTGTTGAGATTTTGAATTCAATTTTCGAAATCTGAATTTTAATTGGAATAAATGCCTATGAAAGAAATTCAAAATAACCTACTAAAATAGCATCTATAAAATAAATGGTATAGAGTCAAAAGTTGGCACTCATAAGTTATAAGCGTTCATTTTAGCCATCTATTCAGTCAGAACATATTTGCTTTTGTGCCCGCTTATATTTATGATGATGAATGCATTTACTTTTACATTATCATGGATATGCCTCGCCGTACTGCAAATATCAGGTATGAAACATTTTTCTACATATATAATTATGTTCCAATTCAAGTTTGATACATTCAGTAATTTCATGATTGATGCAGACTCCTTGATTAGACAATCACCTTATGGTGTTCGAACACGTCATTGATGGAATGGATATGGTGAAGACTCTTGAATCCCAAGAGGCAAGCAGAATGAATATCCCTCGGAAGCCTTGCAGAATTGTTAACTACGGCAAACTACCTATGGACAGTTGATTCTTACGAGGAATTTAGGTACATTTATCCTAATGCCAGTAGTCAATATAATTTTTATTTTTTCAATCTTTGTATTGCCTCTTATGAATCATGTTTATGTGTTGAATTATCATTGTCACTACTGAAGTTATACTAAATGTTGTTTTTTAATCAAATATTGTGACAATTGTGTGAACCAACTCTATTGGCAGCTTCTTATTCCGTTGTATTTTATGATAGTAACAAGTGCAAGAGAGCTAAATGTTGTAAACTTTATAATTATTTTATTCTATGTTAATAAAGTGCTGTGTTTGTTTTTTCCAAGCCTGAATGTCCAAGCTTTTAAACTAATAAGGTTGCCATTGAGCCAAGTGAACAACCATATTATTATACGCTACGTTATTAAATATTACTGGTATATCTAGCCTGTGCTATGCACGGGTATATAACTATAATAAACTATTCCTCAAGCATATGTTATTAAGAATACTTCGGTAGTATAGTTGATTAATAATTTTATATCATTGTTAACAATAATCCAAAAAAAAAAATTTGAGAATTTATTTTTTATGTAACATTTAGCTTTCGAGAATGTTTAAACTATATGAAAAAAATTGAAAATTTTACTATTTTTGTTACAGTAAACCCATTGTCCAAATATATATATAACTCATTTTCGTTACTAAAGAATTTCCAAAAAAAATATGCTAATTTCCAACTAAAATGAATTATTTTTAGTTTCTAATTTTTATTTTATAGGTCATATTAGTCCTCAATTTAAATTGATTACTTTTTAATTCCTAACTTTTGTTTTATAGGTCACATTAATCCCCAACTTTTTATTTTGTAACACAAATTAATTTACATTACAATTAAAAATATTCGAAAATATTAGAAATAACATTAAATCAAATTAAATATTAAAATATTTTTAAAACTTTTCGCAAACTTTGAAGACAAAAAAATATACTTTATCCTATAAATAATTATATGAACGCCCAGACATGATAAGTTTGATTTGCACTCATTTTATTTTCAATGTTTTTTATTTTTAAAATAAAAAAATTATTTTATTAATTTTACTATTTTTTATATAATTTTGAAAACAAAAAAAATCTAAAAATTAAATAAAAAACAAAAATAATAACCACTCTAATTTTTCTTTATTGTTGTTATTGATATCTAAATGTTAGTAAGAGATAGACTACAAAAGAAAAAGTAAGAAAAAATAAATAAATCTAAATTTTAGAGACTCATTTCAAATATACTTCGATTAGATTACTAAGAAGAAAAACTTCACTTGGGATAGAAAAGTTTCGAAAAAAAATTATATATCTTTGCAATATACTCTGTACATGAATTTTTTAAATTAACTATTGTAAGGACCTAATAAAAAGTATTAAATAATAAAATTAAAATTTACATTTCAATGGATAGAAAAAATTTTAATATTTAAGTAGCGAAATCCCGTAAAAATAAATACAGAAATTCAAATCATATCATTAAAAATTCAAAAAAATTATTGTATAGATCGATTTGTATCAACATAAACTCATATTTTTTATGAAAGTAGTGTCATTTGTTTGAAATAGATATATCAACAACAAAATATTTACAATAGAAAAATCAAAACTATCAAAACTGCTGAACCATAAAACCCAAGGGACCTCAAATTCTTTCTCGTCAAAACCTTTTATAGATCTTTTATAAGGATAAATTTTGTCTCCGAAGGACCATAGAAAATCTAGAGGATGTAAGTTTATATGAACCCTTCCAAACTAATAGAAGTTTTACAAAGAAATACTACATAATACTATAATTCGTTAAATAATAATGTAAAAAACCTTTTTGTTTCTAAACACTTGAAAATCTTCGGAACAAAAATGCAACAAAGGAAAATTTTTAGACAAAAGTATACTTTATATGTCATTATAATATATACAAGAAGTCCATCCTCATCCTCAGAAGTCAAGATGTGTCATAATTTCTAAAATTAAAGGTAAATATATATCTTACAATTTATCAAAATTCTCATTAGGGTGCTTTTTTCTACCTAATATGATCTACAGAAAAAAAAAAAACATGGACAAATAGTCATCCTAAGATTAAGATAGATAAAATATTCTAATACCAAAATATATATCAAAGACTCAACTAAACAAGTAAACATCCTAAGTCAAGCAATCTCTCACATAGTCCAACACCAAAAAAAAAAAATCTCTCACATAGTCACACCTGCATTAATAAGTCATGCATTATAATCCATAATACAAAGACTACTTCAAAAAATCTAAACCAAATAACAAAATTAGACATGAATACATGATTCCAAATGTATCTTTGCATCAGTAACACACCTTTAACAATAAATCCATAACCTGTCAAAAAAAGAAAAAAAACAATGAATCCATAAAATACTAATAATCAAACTATATCTTATACCATTTGTCGTTTACATCATATAAAACATTCTTTATATATATCTTACTCCTCCTACAGTCCAAGGACATCAAATAAATAATGCCCAAATTATATTCTGACATCAAAGCAAAACCAAAAACAAAATTCTCTAATCACCGATAATTGAACATTGTCTTCAAATCAGGGGTAGTCTATCAACAATGATGGTTCAGGAACTTTCAAGAGCTGAAAGGAACCATCAGGAATCATGTTTAAGAAAACTATCATAGGAATAATAAGGTTGCATTAACAATGGAAAAGTTCCACTCTAGAAAATTTTCAATTTTGGAGAGACTATAGTTTTACATCCTATTATCACATATATAATAGCCAGCAAAATGACTAATCTAATTGATAGTTCAATGCCAAACGAGATTAAGAATTATGTTAATGGATGATAAATCAAAACCAAAACAGTATAAAACTCAGTCTCAGTATCAATTAAAGATAAAACAGACAATAGGAAATATAAACATGCAATTGGATTAATTGGAGGTTGAAAAGACAAGATCAACGTGAGATTAGTACTTTAATGTCAAAACCAATGGACTCGAGTTCAAATCCTCGTTTGTCCTTCATTCTGAAACTCACAGAAAAATAATTATATATAGATAACTAAGGTCAGTTGATTTTTTCTAAAGAAGCAAGCAAAGTCAAATAAGAAAACTACTTATTAAAATTTCCTCAAAGAATGATAAAAAGGAATTGACATATCAAGAAGAATGTCAACACCCAACATGAACATGACTATTTGATTATAAAAGGTACATATTACGTTATAAGTAATTAAGTAGGGGATGCATACTTAATGATTTGTACTCCATTCTTATAGAACTTTCAGTAGAAATATGCTGTTGAAAGTCAACAAAGATGAGAAGGAATATTCCAATTGCGTTAGTTAAATGGGACGAAAGAAAATTTGAAATTAGTCCACGTCCAAAGCAAAAACCTCTATATATCCATTAACTTATTATTGAAATTAAGGCTCTGCCATTTACTTAAGAAATCAAAACAGTGAACCTCTTATATAACACTTAACAATCATGAAGTTGTAGAGAATTTACTGATGACTCTTAAAATCTTAATATCAAGCCTTGTTGTAACATCAGAGTAATGATATGATGAACTCAAAAGCCTCTTGCCTCCGCTGAGTCCAATAACTGCTGCAATAGCCATTGTTACACTTCCCTAACCACTATGTGTGATTAAGTCAATGATTCTTAACCTATGTCAGCTGAAACTACTGCTCTCAGAAAATTCCCAAATTGTTCCAAGTTCTAACCATATAATGAACCATAAATAGCAAAATAACAATTATATAATTATAATAATAGAATAAAATCAAAGAAGCACTTAATTCAGTATTCATATACTTTTTATTTTTTGAGTGTATAATCTATTGAAATAACTTACAAGGTTACAATAAGTAAAAATAGAAGTTCCAAAATGAAAAACAAACACATCAATGAATTGGGTTTCAGTTAAAGCTAAACTTTTGTAACTGAAACATAAAAGGTGCAATAACAGAAAATGATGCATGGTATGTGTTTGATAAAATAGCTGACTAAAATGAGAAAAAGAAATGCAATTCAGAGAATGATGATTGCTCCAAAAACAGTAATAGCTTAGTGATTATCAAGAATCATAGAACCAGAAGGAGCAAGTTTAGAGGAATAGACTTCACTCACATAAGGTGATGTGTAACACAAGAAAGTGAAAAACAAAGAGGACCCCTAAAAGTAAAGAAGATAAAAAGAGAAACGAGATACATCTCATTCAACTATGCTAAGAAAATAGAATACAATCTAGTCATGGTTTTGGTGAGCCCCACAAGCACATATTATGTTGTTATGCCAAGCACATAATTACCAAAAAGATATTACCAAGAAAACACATAGGTTTTCAATTCACTACTTTTTGGTGATGAAATTACAAGTAATCCATTAGAGAGAATTCAACAAACCTTATCAGGGTGGGAGATACACCTTATCTCTGAAAAGGAGAATAACACCAACTTAATCAAGAACCTTGGAGAATACTATAACTTCCTCTTCACTCCTAGCAATACAAATGCTCTCACATGCTTCAAGAAGTTCAGTGTAAGCCTTCCCTTCCATTCCAAGTCTCATATTCAGTGTCTCCACATTCACCATTCTCAATAGCTTCTTTGCTTGAGAGTATGAATAGTATTTTTTATTTCAATCTCAATAGCCTTTGGTTCATGAAATTTACTTTATTAGCATATAACTATTGTGTTTGAGCAACACAATAATCAATAGCTTTTTCTGAATAAAATAAGTTTTAATCATATTGGATTTGCTACAAAACAACATTAAATAGAAAGGCTGGCACATCAACATCAGTTCAACTTTGCTACACAAGAGTTTATCACTGGGAAATAAAATATGATTCCAAAAATGACCACACACTTTAAGTATTCTAGACATAGTAGTTTAGTTGTAGGATAGAGTGCACTTTTCACATACCCTCCAATAGATAAAAGAGAAAAGGGTCGCTATTATAGTTTATTATTCTATCGGTACATAAAATAATCACTTCATTTTACTCGATTAATGATATAGGGCAGAAACACTTACCAATGATTCCAAATTTGTAGGGAGCATCTGGCCTAACTTTTGGAGGTGTTTTGAACCAAAATTCAAGAGAAGAATCACCACTTCCTATTATGTAGTAGTATTTAGTATCATAGTGAAAAGGAAAAAGCAATGAAAATTAAATGAACAAAAGCTACAATGTAAGATGACATTTACAAAGATAGCATAATCTTATGAAAGTTAAAACGTATGTCAAATGTTGGATTTTGATTCTCAATTTTATTTTAAATTTGACACTTCAATAAGGGACTGATGAATGAAACCAAACTTGTATTAATAGAAAGTGTAGTTTGTAAATGAGCCATTTGTGGATCCTTGAAATTCATTTTCCGATGTGCCATTTGTAGGAGCCTAGTTCTTCTGCTGTCATCCAGGAGATGCTTACTGCTTTTTCCATCATAGTCACATTGGGTGATATGTACCAAAAACATTTAATTAAGGCAGATATCAAGAACAAAAATTCTTACCACACTGGAATGCTTTTCATTTAAAGACAAGTACCAACATTGTCACTTACATTTCTCAAAATGAATTTTAATCTTTTAGGGTGAAACAAAAACGAACTTTGATAAGATGGTGAATATTCTATTGCTCTCTATGGAACCTATGGAAAAGAACCAAGTACAACTATCAACAAATAAAAGGAGTAACCGAGTAACACTACAATTTGAGACTGCTATATATTTTCAATTTAGCACATAGAATCTTCTTAACAGTTCATAATTATCCTATTCAAGAAAACAACTTTGTGTGTGAGAAACCATGTAAGAATTAAGACACATATCAAGTTAAAAAAAATGAATCAAGAATCTGATGTGAATGACACAATATCCCTTTTCAATCCATGTCAAAAGGACGCGAAAGATTCAGAACATCAACAAGGGAAACACTCGGAAAAAACATCTTCAAAAGTATTCAAAGAAGAAATGAAATTACCATAATAATCAAAGGCCAAACATTTAAATATTGTTTTTGAATTTTAAGTCAAAGAAAATTAAGTAAACAAGCAATCACCAAATATGACAAATATAAGAAGAGGAAAGAGGATAACTACCTCTGCTAGAGGTAGAGGAGAAGGTTAAGCGGTGGGCAAAGTATGAACTTGAGGAAGGGAGAAGAATAGATGCTATAGAGAGCACGAAGGAAAGAAATTGATGAACATATCAATAGAGGAGCCACCGCAGAGCAAGACGACAGTGTACGACATTGTTGATATGGTGAAGGCGACGGATGTCGCAACATCAGCAATACGCACCCTTCCTTCTACGTGACAGTGTTGGAAGAGGTCGTTCCCAAAGGCTTCTTGGCATCAGTCTGAGGTGCAGAGCATTAAGGACAAAGGAGGCGCCATTGGAGAGGAGAGGGAGTGACAGCACGGTGCTGCTCGAGCTCGATTCCATGGGTAAGTAACACAGCCGCATGAAACCAGAAACTAGTCCTGGATTTTCAAGCTGCAAACACAGCGTCAAGAAAACCCAATTTATAGAAGTGGCGGCACCGCACCAAACATGACCCATTAAACACACCCACATGATACGGTGCGAAATTTTTTTTCCACCCAGCACATTCAAGCACATGATGACACCTCCAGCTTCCATGCGGCAAATCAGGGGGACCACAGCATCGCCTCCCGTATCAGTTTGGCGTAATCCTATCATCCACTGCGTATAGCAATACAGCACCATAAAGCCAAACCAGTTAGCGTACAAGGGAAGTAGCATTCGAAAATTTGCCCGCGAAGATCATTGAAGGAGACATTGACAGCTCTTGCTTCAATGCCGTAGCAAAAACTGGCTTATTATGAAATGTATATGATTATAG
>JASCZI010121018.1:5027-17271 GCA_036250425.1 Stylosanthes scabra | reverse complement strand
TAATGTATAAATAATTTAATTAAATTTAAATAATGTAAAATATTAGTTTTATTATAATCTTATATATTTATTTAATTATTATTGTTTTAAGAGTTTTCATGGTTTCAATAACTACTTGCAATATATAATAATATATATAAAATAATTAATAAATTAGTAAAATCTATAAATAATAATTATTTAAGTATAAAAATATTAAAATACTTATAATAAAAATAAAATTTTATATAATTATTTAATTATGAACGAGTCAACGGTTTAATCAATGATTTGACGGTTGAACCTTTAACCCACTAATCCGGTAGTCTTACCGGTTCGATTGACAGGTCGATTTTGATAACTATATTTTATGGCCTAATGAAATTTTTTTCCCTATACATTGATATTTGGAAATGGAAGAGACAAAAGAAAAAATCACTCACGTTCCTAAATATGTTCCAATGAATGTTCACTTTAAATAGTAATAATGATAAGATTCTATTCTAATCAGTTCCAATGAATAGAAACTACCAATGATAAAAAAATCAATTACTTAGTTAAATGATTTTAATTTTTAAGGAGGGATTGGGTCAGTTTTGATTTGTTTAGGATTTAAAATTCGAAAACAATTGTTGTTGGTGCTATTTAAAGATATTTGAATGAAATCACCTTTTTAAAATTACAAGGGGTTATCCTAGACATGTTTCAAATTGATCCTTTCACGAATCGTATAAAATTCTATTAATATAGTTTTTTGAATTTTAGTTTTTTTTTTAAGATTTAAAATTTAGAAATGAAACCAAATAGGAATTATCGTATCACAATAATCAAAAGAAATCACATTTTTAAAATGCTAACTGAATGCAAAATCATTATAGTCTGAATGCAAAATCATTTTTAAAAAGTCAATATTAAACATTATAGTATCATAAAAAAAAATCATAATTTTAAAAATTGATTTCTTTTTATTAACAACGGTATCTGCTGCACGGACAATACCTAGTATGTAATTGCATGAATCAATATTTTATTACTCTTATGGTTCTTAGGTTGCATATATAACAGTCAAGATATGATAAACGAGAAAGAAAAAGTGTTTAAGAGTTTAACAAGTTTCTCAATGTTCTAGACAATAATATTGTATATAAAAAACATTATTATTTCTCTTAGTTGTATAGGATGATCAATAAAATTTATTATTTTTTCTTTAATTAGTTGTTAATATTTAAAAATATTAGTTAAAAGTACGGTACTAAACTACTAGACAAAAAATACTAATTAAAAAATTTGGTTACTATAAATTAAAGTTTTTGGTCTATATTTTTTTTTCATTTTTTTATATATAAGTTAAAAAAAATTATGTTATTTATATATATAAAAAATATTGAATTAGTTATTCATGTAAAAAACATGTTAAAATATAAAATATAAATTAAAAATTAAAAAATATAATTATTTTTTATATACATAATATTTTTAACTAAAAATTATATACTAAAAACATATATAAATACATCATAGCTATAATTGATTTTTATTATACATATAATATTTTTTATAAACTGATTAAACCCAAAATTATTTATTAGTCTACCTAAAAAATTGTTTTATGTTTTATTCCTGGACAAACAATAAATGTTATCTTTTAATTAATTACGGTCCGTGGAATGAAAGATAACGACAATAAAGATTAAAAGTGAGAAAATGAATTAAAATGGTGAAACAAAAAAAAGCTGTTAAAGTGAGTGGGATCGAGCAAGAAAGAAAGAAAAAGAATAGCAGAGACAAAGAAAGAGAGAAAGAGAGAGATAGCAAGAAGCCAAGAACGCACGCTGCACGCACCTCTCTTTTCTTGTTTCTCAGTTACTCTTCTCTATCGGAGCGTGCACACACGCGCACACACACGATACCTCTCACTCTCTCACTCTCTCTATCCATGCATCTATCTTCTTAATCATCGCCGCATCCAGGTTCTTCTTCTCTATCCATTCTTCTTATTCGACTTTCCTTTCTGCAATTTCGAATTTCACTGCGTGCTCTTCAATTCTCATGTTCAGTTCTTCTGATTTTGTTTTGTTTTATCTTTTTTTAAAGATTATAATCGTTTAGTTTCAATTGATTGAATCCTGGCTTGTTTTGAGGTTCCGCATGTACCAGATTGTACTGCTCGATTCAACTTTCGATTTTTGTTATTTGCGTAAATAGAATTGGAAACGGACTTAGATAGTTTCTTAACACCGTGTTGCGTGTTATAGAGAATTAGAAAGGGGAAAAAAAAACTTAATTTACGCTTATCGAAGTTTCTTGGCGTTGCAAGCCTTGTTAGATCATTGCGATGGTCTTACGAATACTGATGTTGACCGTGAAAAGTGTTTGCTATTAGTTATTAGTTATCGCTACTTCTTCTTAACTTTTGTTTTTTGTTTAATTCTGATTCATTTTCCCTTCTATTAATCGTGCTTGGGTGAATCAGGAGCAGAATGGGTTTGCCCTTGGGCAGTGATGATCCTGCTATACTTCAGTTACATAAGTGGGAACCCTCTGATATTCCGCTCGAGCTTTCGGAATTTCGTGAGGCTTTTCTTTCTCCCACTAGAGAGATACTTCTTTTGCATTCTTATGAAAAAGAAGCTCTTTTGCTTCCGCTGATAAAAGGTGATCTCTATTTTATTTTTTGTTGGTTTAATTTCTCTATGGCTGGTTTTAAAAGGCTCTTTTTGATTTGTGTTGTTAACCTGTTGTGGTATATGCATTTGCTTTCCTGTTTATGCAGGAGAGTCACATTCTAGTGGCCTGGAAAGTGGCCATGACAATGATAATCACAGTCCAGGTTCATCAACTCTTTCCTCCCAGGCATTCACTAGGCCTAGTAGATCAGATTTGGTGAATGATTTACCTTGCACTTCAGGATCAGAAGTTAACATTGATGCTGATCCTGCTGAACTTAAGTGTCCAAGATCCAAAAGTTACCCATTTATTAGTGATGTGAACTCGTTGGCATGGGCACGTTGTGGGGACAGCTATGATCAGCACACTGATGCTTCATTTAGAGAATTTCTATTTGTGTCTGGAAGACGTGGGGTGTCCATCCATGCTTTTTCCAAACAGAACAAAGCCAGAGGAATGGCTCAAGATGCAGTAGAGAGGAACTTTAACCAAGGCAGGTGGGTGGAATGGGGGCCTGTTACTACACTAGCTCAAAATAAAGAAGTAGGAGAGTCTTCCAGTCTGAGTGATGGTCAGAATATAAATGGCATCGTTGGAGATAGCGGAGTTGAACGATTGAGAGGTCGTGCTTCCAAGAGATACTTGGAGTCTTTTTTCACTAAAGTTGATACTACTGTATTAGATGGTAGCATCTGGAGTAAGTTCCCTAAGAATACAGAATTTCCTTGCTCTGCAGAAGTGGTTTCATTTAACATATTTGATGGAGGTGATGTGTCTAACTCTAGCCTGCCGAGCTTGAGCTTGTGTGGAGGCAATTCTAATTCTGATTGTTTTTCTAATGTATTTGGTATTGAGGTTAATGGTTTCTATGAATGCCCAAGAGTATTCTCAAGTACTTCATATTGCTTGGTTGGACTCTTTTTTACCTTAATGCATGATATTTCTGGAAATATTAATGATGCAAATCAAGGAGGCAGGAAAAGAAATTTACTTCTTGTAGCTAGGTTAGAGTGTTTGGGTATTCAGTGGGTTTCAGTGGTGAAGCTAGATGAAAGGATAAATATAAGTCTGGCAAATGAGTGGATGGATTTTCAGTTTTCTGATGATCTCCTTGTATGTCTTAATTCTTCTGGCTTGATTGCTCTCTATGCTGCATTGTCTGGTGAACTTGTGACATATTTAAATGTTTCACACGCTTGTGGACTTACCCCTCATTTTGATATCAAAGGGTTAGAAAAGATCTCCTTGAGTGATGGTGCAAATATTAGGCAAGAGTGTGACATTAATGATAATTTGTCTGATCAGCATAGTGGTTCTTTTAGGAGGTCATTCAAAAGGTTAGTTGTTGCTGCACATACATCCCTTTTAGCTGTGGTTGATGAATGTGGTGTGATCTATGTGATTTCCTTGCGTGATTATGTGCCTGACAAGTACTATTCATATGAGAAGTTGCTTTCATATTGTCAGCGAGTTGGGTTTGGAACGTTGGTTGGTTGGCGAGTTGGCGGTTATGATATAAATCGCAAAGTCGTATACCCTAATTCTTCTGGCTATGTTCGTTCTAGTGATAAAAGTTGGACGGTTTCTTTCCCAGACAAAACTGTGGCAGCTAATGTGCTTCAGCAAATTGATGACTACCCATTTAAAGAAAAGATGGGCTTGTTTGGCCCCTATTCAAGTGGATTTTCGGCTGCTTCTATACATGATAACAAATTTCATGGTTCTGATTTGAATTCACCTGTTACGAGAACAATATTCCTTCCTGGTTTTAGAGTCTCTGTGGATGATTCCATTTGTTTTTCTCCTCTGGGAGTTACTATTCTCTCTAAAAATAATTATGCACAAAATCAAAGAGGTTCTCCAGTTGTCCATTTTAATCTGCAGGTGAAGTTAGATGTTCATGATGACAACTTCAGAGGCAGTATATATGATGTGTGCCACTTTAATGGAAAAGAAGAAGCTATTGTTGGAGAAGCACTTGGATGCATCTTCCAAGGTTGTTTATATATAGTGAGGGAAGCTGGTCTATCAGTGTATCTTCCTTCCATTTCAATTTCATCAAATTTTCTTCCTACTGAGCACATTGGTTATTTCCCATCAAGTAAGGGTCTAGGGATTTCAGACATAATAAAGGACAATGTGGAAACAAAGGAAACAATGAAAAGGTTTTCTCCTTGGAAAGTTGAAATTTTGGACAGAGTTCTTTTGTATGAAGGCACTGAAGAGGCGCATCGATTGTGTTCAGAAAATGGTGAGTGTAACAAAAACCAAAATTAAAAGCAAATTTCATTTATAACCTCCCATAATGCCATTTCATATGTGTACGCCTGTAAAAGAGAGAGAGGATGTGTCTGTGTGTTCATTTATGGTTGAAACCATATGGTTTTCTGTTAAATCAGAGCAATCCTGGTTAGACTAAAACAAACTTTAAATGGGATATTAATTTCTTTTATTTTTCAAAGTTAGGATGAGGTTTGTATCAGTGGAGTGCAGCATTTCATAAACATAATTTTAGTTGCATTATTATTTATTTCCTTCTTTTTCAGGATGGGATGTCAAAGTTTCTCACATTCGTCAGTTACAAATAGCACTGGACTACTTGAAATTCAATGAAATAGAAAGGTAAGTAGGCCAAAATTTAGACAGTGATCTATATAGGCATAATATATTTTGAACTCGTAGTTTTGGGTTATAACTTATAATATGTTGTATGTGTCCATGTATGCTTTGCGCTATTTTAAGGTGGGATGGTACTTTGCCGAAAATATAGGAAATATGCATAGGGTGGACATTTATACTATTTCGGTTTTTGCATTATAATTTAGTATTTTATCTGTGGAGGCAATTCACATGGACATGAGATGGGTCAAAACTCAAAAAGGTTGGTTGGGTGTGGGGTGGCACCGTGGATTAGATATCATTTTGTTTGTCAGTTGGTTTTCCGTTGGCCAAAGGCGTTGTGTTACTTGGGAACTTAGTGTTCATAAACTTGGTTTGGCCAGCTAAATGGCTATGGAGCTTTCCTCTAGAGGACTTAATTATAACACTGGGTTTTTTCAGACTTTAGAATTAGTATGGATAATCAAATGGGTGGGATACAATGGGGTGAACACTGCTGTTGGAAAATATGATTTGTGTTTTATTTTGTACAATAAAATATGTATTTTTAACTCATGCATAAATATAGCATATAAAGTCCTCTCTCGTTACGGAGCTAAGTTTACTTATACTAATAAATATCTACTTGTTTATCTCTTGTTTGAAGCTTTTTTTTCTTCGAATCTTTCAACATCTTGAACTTTTTGTTGTACTAAGAGGGTTTGGACTATATACAAGGCTATCTGGAAATTCAAAAGTCCAAGGATGGTCAAGTCTGCTGATTGGACAGCAGTACTGAGTAGGATGAATTACAAGTAATATGCGTTTGATGCAGCTATTTCTTGATATTGTGTTATATGCAACTTGGATTCAGAAATATAATGCTTTTTGAGGGACAAAATATAATTTTCACTAAGAGACACCTTTAATCACAGACATTCTCACAAGCAAGGTTTGTAGGATATGATTAGGTGTGTCCTATGTTGACTTCTTTTGGTGTAAGACACGTGATCTTTACAAAGGAATTTTCTTCTCCAATATGTTTGAGAGATTGAAAAGCTTTGCTCCATTGGTATACTCTGTATTTGGTCTCGTTTACTCTCGTTTCTTATCCTTATGTGTACTTCTTTAATGTTAATAAAATAAAATTCTTTTTTATCATAAAAGAAAACTTTGTTAATGGAGTACATTGAATTATATTGTCTTGTGTATTAAAATGTTTCAATGGTAGTGAAGTTCTAGTTGAGATGGAATACATCGACGTGTTTATATAATATTTAGAGTTTTTTTAACAGCAAATATTGTCTAATGAAATTCACTTTCCAGTTTTATTGATGAACAGATCTTTGGACATGCTTGTGGATGTGGATCTGGCAGAAGAGGGGATTTTGAGGTTGCTCTTTGCCGCAGTTTTTCTCATTGTTAACAAAAATGGCAATGATAGTGAAACTTCTGCTGCTTCAAGGTAAATTTGCATTTTGCAACTCTTAGCTCTGTTATGAATCATTCACAATTTATTATATGAACCTGTTTGATAATAGTAGGACATGATGTCATCTGTGTTAAATAAATAATTATATATAGCAGAAGTCAATTCTGGTATTCTAATGTTATATGTGACATCACATTGGTCTTTTAGTTTTTGGTTAGTTTCCTCAAGATAGCTAGCTATCTTTACGGCATCTTTTTTAAAAAGATTGTTAGAAAAAGTGTTTCAGAGTTATTTCCTTATGGCTAGTTTGTTTAGGACAACTACATTGGATTTAAATGTCCCTTTAGGGATTAACCAAGTTCTTTTTCTTTTTCATATTCTTTCAGATTTGTTGTGCCTTTTCCTCTAGTACAGTACATTGTGAAAGGAGAAAATAAAATGTTAGAAAAATTAGTGGATATTACTTAATCTTTTCGGTTTATAAGTTTTTACATCCGATTTATGATATTTTGTTTCTTCTGGTGAACATTTTTAGGCTTCTTGCACTGGCTACTTCCTTTGCAACCAGGATGCTTCGTAAATATGGATTGCTAAAACATAAAAGAGATACAATCATTGCAGAGGCCTTTAACAAAACAGAATTACTTTCTCTTCCCCCTATTGAACCAGTTAAACTGCAAACAGAAGTGGATTTTACTCGAAAACTTCGTGAGATGGCTCATTTCTTGGAGATCATACGAAACCTGCAATGTAGGCTTAGGTCAAAATTCCAAAGGGCCAGTCAAGGATTGGTATGTCCTCAAGGGTTCTGTTTCTTGGAGTACTGTTTAAATTGATTGCATTGTTTCTCCTGAGAATTAATACTATTTATTACTAATTACAGGCTGCTATGGGAGAAGAGTCGCCTTTAATTCGTACTGATATGTTGCAGGAAGAATCCCAACTTTCTGTTCATCCTTCAGATTTAGTGTCACTGGACATGTTGAACCAAAATGACCTTTCCTTATCTCTACCTGCGCCTGGTAATGACAACAATGAAAACTTTGCACTAGTGCCTGTTGATTCAAAGTCTCCTTTGGTCTCAGAAGAGTTTGGTGAAGTATCCCCTGTAGGAAAATATTCTGAAAAGAAAGTTTTGCCTGTGGAAAATCCGAAAGAGATGATGGCGCGCTGGAATGTAGATAATCTGGACCTTAAAACTGTGGTTAAAGATGCTCTGCTCTCTGGTCGTCTGCCTTTGGCAGTCCTTAAACTGCATCTTCATCAATCGGAAAATTTTGTTGCTGGGAAAGAGCCTCATGATACTTTCACTGAAGTCCGTGATATTGGCAGAGCTGTTGCTTATGATTTATTTTTGAAGGTAGTTATTTTACTCTCATTAGCTTTCCTAAAGAAAGTAATGTGACTAATAATGTGATTGCATAGGGTGAAACTGAGCTCGCTGTTTCAACACTTCAAAGACTTGGAGAGAACATTGAATCCTGTCTCAAGCAACTTTTATTTGGCACTGTAAGGGGATCTTTGAGGGCCCAGATTGCTGAGGAATTGAAAAGATATGGTTATCTAGGACCATATGAGTGGAAGATATTGGAAGATATGTCATTGATTGAGGTATGTAACTTATGCCTTATTTTGTGGTCAACTGTAGTTAAGTAATCAATAGAGGAATTTGCATTATCTAGGACTTACAATCTTATTCTTTTCTTCCTGTGCATGTGTGAGAAGAGTCTTTATCCTAGCAGCAGCTTCTGGAAAACATATCATGGGCGGCTGAGAGATAATGGCACTCCACCAGACTCTGTTTTGCCGGTGGAAAATAGGCTAAAGCTCTTGCATAACCATTCATATGATACCCTTGTCATTGAATGTGGGGAGATTGATGGAATTGTCTTGGATTCGTGGATGAATAGCAATGAAAGTTCATCTTCTGTAGCAGTTGATGAAGATGAGGCTCATGTTGGATATTGGGCTGCTGCTGCTGTCTGGTTTGATGCCTGGGAGCAAAGAACCATTGATCGAGTAAGTTGATTCCCTGTGTTCATGTCTGTATTCATAATGTCTTTTCTTACACTGAATTTTGATGACACCAAAGATGATTGTCACTTCTCCTCCATTCAGCACACTTTTTGTTGGATTCTAAACCTATTTTCTTGTCATTTACATTTACTTACTGAAAGAAAGATGGGGTTTAAATGTTTCATACAAGTTCTTAGAAATTGGATTATTATGCCTATTTGGAAGCTTGCATATGACATGCTGCATCACATAGAACTTCTCCTTTGTCTCTTCAAGCCTGCCTGAGTACTCAACTTCAACCTGTACGTTATATGATTGCTTTTCGAATTTCTGGAAGTTGCTTTGGTCTGAAATTTTCATATAAAATATTTATTGATTCATTACCTTGCTTTGCCCTGGGTATTTTGGGTTATTAACATAATATTGTGGGCTATTGGCTTCTTTTTGTTTCTTAGCTAATTATAGTGTTGAAAGGGGATTGCTGTTAACTGATTTACACAGGGACTAGGCTGTTATCGCTTACTGCGTGTTTCTAATCTTTCTTAGTGATTTTGTTTTTCTTCAGAAGTGAAATAAATCTGCATACCTTCTAAAGACCAAAACTCTTCTTTTTCAGTTACTGTTGCATTATTTGTTTATCTTTGTGTTTACAGATGATATTGAACCAATCATCTCCTTCGGGGATTGCTTTACTGTGGGAATCACAACTTGAATATCACGTGGGTCGCAATAATTGGAAGGAAGTATCTGAACTGTTGGACACGGTACCTGCATATGCCATATCTGCTGGAAGCCTTCAACTCAATTTGGATGTTTTCCATCCTACTTCATCTTTAAGATGCAATATCAAGGCTTCTAAATATGGAAGTTTCTTAGGCTCTCTTGAAGAATTGGATTCTGTATGCATGGAAGTTCCAGATATACAAATATATCAATTTTCACCTGATACTTGCTCTGGGTGGTTGAGAATGCTCATGGAGGAAAAGCTTGCAAAAAGATTTATATTTTTGAAAGAATATTGGGAAGGAACCATGGAGATGGTTGCTCTTTTGGCTCGTGCAGGTTTTGTATCTGATCAAGATAAGATTTTGTTGGACAATGATCTTATTGAGACCTTATCGGATAGAGATGGAACTGTACAAGCTTTGCATAAAATATTTGTACATCACTGCGCACAATATAATTTGCCAAGTCTTTTGGACCTTTACCTTGACTGTCATAGCCTGGCCCTTGATCGTGATTCCCTCCATAAATTACAGGAAACTGCAGTAAGTTTTGTGTTTTCCATTGAGTGTTATTGTAATTTGGTTTGATCAATTCTAATTGTTTGTTCTCTCGTTCTGTTTTCAACTTGCTATGCTAGTATGAGCTATAATGCCATGGAATATGTAGGTTCTGTCGTTTTATATACTTTGATTGCTTTAAAAATGATTATTTATTATTTGTTTTATAATGTTATGCAACAATATTGAATTCATTTAGATGTAGTGTAAAATTTTACAAGCAATATGGAGGATAAGGCATGCTCAGTAACCAAAAATAAAATAAAACCCAAGACAATAAGTCTCTATCTCAATTAATATTCTTACATTTAATTGGCTTTAATTATGGAGATTTCTGTATAGTTTTCTGCAGTATCCCTTACTTCCCATTTACTATTGTTTTCTTCAACAAGTTAAGCATCTTCAGAATATATGTCTGTAATTCTGTTTTATGTGTACTCGTTTCTTCCTATACATGAGAGGTAAGCTTTAGTGTGTACAATGCCAAGAGAAATCTCTTGCTAGCACCACCTCTCAAATCCTTATACTTTTCTCCATTTGCTAAGCTGTAAATAAATGGGAGCGATGATGCTTGATTACGAAGAATCTAATGTTTTATAATGAGGCTCTGTAAGTATTATGGGTGGTTATACATAGAGACTTGCATTTTAAGCTTTTTATAGCATCTGTTATTCTTGATGCTTAATACATTGCGTCTCTACAGGTTGATTGTCAATGGGCGAGATGGCTGCTCTTATCAAGAGTTAAGGGGTGCGAGTATGAGGCTTCACTTGCCAATGCTCGCTCAATTATGTCGCATAATTTGGTTCCTAGAAGTGGCCTCAGCGTTTTGGATTTAGATGAAATAATTCGAACTGTTGATGACATTGCTGAAGGAGGGGGAGAAATGGCAGCTCTAGCAACCCTGATGCATGCTGCTTTGCCAATTCAAAGCTGTTTAAATAGTGGTGGTGTAAATATGCATATCAATTCCTCTGCCCAGTGCACATTGGAGAACCTTAGGCCAACTTTGCTACGGTTCCCAACGTTGTGGCGCACGCTTGTAGGTGCATGTCTTGGACAAGATACAATGGGCTTGTTGGTCCCTAAAGCAAAAACTGGTTAGCCATTAACCTCATTTGTTGGGTAACTCCTGCCCCAACCCCTTATCCTCTGTTTCTTTGACCCTTGAGCTAACTTTTTCTCTCTCCCATTGATTTGCCTATCGCAATTTTGTAATACAGCTTTATCAGATTATCTTAGTTGGCGTGATGACAATTTTTTCTCTACTGGGCGTGATACTTCACTTCTACAAATGCTTCCATGCTGGTTTCCTAAGCCTATACGGAGATTAATACAGCTTTATGTGCAGGTCTATTTTGCTTTTTTATTTTTGAATGACCAAATTCCTTTGCAATCTTCTCTACACAATTATTTTGTAATTCAATTCTAGTTATACCTGTCTGATGTTGCTTCTGTTAAGAATACTGTTTGTTTTACACATCCTTTCAGTGACTGGCCGACAGCTTCATCACTGATCTTCTGTTCTCTCTTTTGTTTGTTTATTCATGTGCCATATGGTGAAAGAGAAAAACAGAGAAGTATTTTTATGTGAGAGGAGTAAATTTTCACCATTGAACCCTGTATAGACAGTCAAGATTACAAGTTATTAAATTATAAGTCACATGATGCCAGAAAAAAAATTCATATGGCTCTATATTTTAAATTTTAATTTTGGACATTCATGTCAAATCTAATCGTCAATATTTACTCCTTTCACTGTCAGTTACTCCTCTTCATGTAGTTTGAATGTTCTTGTATACAAACACAGTTATGGAATCCAAGTTATGTAGATTTTGTTATATTACAGGGTCCTATTGGATGCCAATCCTTTTCAGGGTTTCCTACTGGGGAAACTTTGCTACACAGAGACATTGATTTATTCATAAATGCTGATGTACATGCTGAGATAAGTGCAATCTCTTGGGAGGCAACTATCCAAAGACACATTGAGGAAGAACTACATGGCCCTTTACTCGAGGTATATACATCAATTGCTTCTTTTTCTCAATTTTGTATATCTTCTAGTTGTTCTTTTCTCTCGAGTTACCCTTTGCAATATTATGTGCTATTATCCTCCCTCCTATATTTCTTGCTGCAAGTATGTTAATAACTTCCATCAAACACTCCTGTTTACCATCATAATTCAGTAGTTAGATAATTTTGTTTTGTATATCAAGAATTCTGATAAAATTTTCAGGAAAATGGCCTTGGACTTGAGCACCATTTG
>JASCZI010121017.1:64933-78761 GCA_036250425.1 Stylosanthes scabra | reverse complement strand
ATATCTTGAATCCTTCGATGCTTGTCCTCAATTCCATAATGGTTGTCATTCATCAAAACCTAATCATAAAAACCTTGCATGCATATTGTAATATGGTTTACATTCTCTGCATCTCCACTTGGGACCTTTTTAGCCTCCTTCACAATCGTTGGGCATGAGGATCTCTCATTTCCAACCATGCCACATTTAAAGCAGATATTATAAAGTCCCTCATACTCCACCCTGTAGACATCACCATTAACAGAGAAATGGGATACAAGAGGAGCACTGAGGTCTAACTCAACACATAGTCTTGCGAATTTCCCCCCTTGCTATCTTCTCTGTATTGGTGTCTATCTTCCTGGTGATTCCCACTATGTTTCCAATTTTGTGGAGGATCTCTTCCTCATAAAATTCAACCGCAAGCCCTGAGAGCCTAATCCATGCAACGATACCTTTTATCTTTGTTTCCTCAGGGTTGAATTTAGGCTTCCAGAAACGAATCGCAAGGTAGTGGTCGAATATTCTCCAAGGTCCCCCTGTCAGTGCATAATCCAAGTCTTCTTGAGAGAAGAATTTAACGATAAAGAAACCGTTACCTATGTCAATGACCTCTATGCTTCCGGATTTCCCCCACATTGTCTCCAATCGCCTTGCCAAGACTGGAAGGGAGATGTTTCTCCCCATAAGCTTGACTATTAGTGTATCCCACCATGGATGCCTGATCTTCTTCAGCCTCTCGTCGTTGATGACTATGTCGCAAATACCATTCCTCTATTCCACCCTTATCTTTGGTTGTTTCTGGTTGTAACCATGTTCATTCTCTGTCTGCATTGGCTCCTTGTTCAGCTCTGTTTCAGCTTCTTCTTCGTCAGTCTCAGACTCTGAGAACTCGTCATCTTCCTCCATGTCCGTTACTGGGTTTATTCCTCTGCGAACAGCTGCGCTGAAAGACTTAACAGGTTACTTCTCCATGTCTTCTCTCATCCATTCCTCCTCTCTCGGAATAAGAGAGCTATCTCCAGTGAACTCTTTGTTCTCTCCACTTCTACGAAACTTCTTTCCCTCTCTGTCGAGGTCTTCAACGTCTTCCTCTCTCGAAGGTCTGGGTTCATGCGCTCTTGAGTGTCCTCCTCGGACGAATCCACCTCTCATGGTGGTAGGGAATCAGTGAGCAAGGTGATAGTGTACGGAAAGCAAATTTAAAAATACTTTTTTGGACACTCTTTTTCCTTAGACTTTTAATTCCCCCTTCCTTGGAAATATTTACCCTTTGAAGACATAGTTGCTGAATTAGTAAAAATCTTGGAGTTCCTTTTTTTTTTTTTGGACAAGTCTTGGAGTTCCTTAAAACCAAAACTCAATGAAGGAATTAAGAAAGAGTCTGATGGATGAGGAAGCCCAATATCTGTTCCCATTATATATAGTATATACGCTGTTCTTAGCCTTAGCGTATATTTTAAGCCCACCTATATTACCTTCAATTATTTTAAGTCTAGTGTAACGGTGAGTGAAACTCAAGCCCAATACCTAGCCCATAGGATATTTTTTAACCAAAAAATAAAAACAGCATTTCAAATATTTAATATTTCTTGAAAAAAAAATACTTAATATTTCGAAAATACAATTTAGTGATTTACAATAACTTTGGTTAGATCACTCGGTTTACTTGTTTAGTTGTTTCAGCTATTTGTAAATTATTATTATTATTATTATTATTATTATTATTATTATTATTGAAGTGTGAACTTTTTTATTAAATTTTCTATAAAAGTTTGATTATATTATATTTTATTTGAACATTTTCTGATAGGTAAACTTAAATATTTTATTTTTTGAAAAACTAAAAACTATTTATTATGAAGCCATATGTATAATTTCAGAAAAAAATTGAAAATTATGAATTTTTTAAAATTTAATTATCAATCGAAATTAATATATATAAATACATAAAAAAGCTGTTTTTTTCTCTTTTTATTTTTTCAACTAAAAAAAAAATTGGTCAGAAAATTATACAGCCTCTAATTGTATGTATTAATATTATATGGGATTGGAATGAATTAGAGATGTCAAACGGGGCTAAATCTGCCCCGCCGGCCCGCTTAATCCGCCGAAAAAAGTGGGTTGGGTTAGGATTTTAATACCGAGTTAATTAAAAAATCCGCCTAACTCGCTCCGTTTAGCTTACGGGCTTCGGGGCCAAGGCGTGCTAGCCCGTTGGGCCTCATTTTTTCGCTACTTTTTAAAGAATTAAGAAAATAATTAGTTAATTAGTAAAAAATATTATAAGTTATTGAAATTTTTTGAAATTATATTAAAAAAAGTCTTGATTAAATAGATGTTTTGGATAATATTTAGCTAAATATTATAATTTATTAAAATATTTATGAAGTTATATATATTTTTTAATAAATTTAATTATTTTTTATATAAAAAATAAAAATAAGTGAGGTAGAATTTTAAGACCGTCACAATAGGCAGAGCGGGCCGGCCGGTTTGATACTAGATTGGATGATTTATTTGTGCTCTCATTGCATGTTGGAGATTAATGTTATGGGAATTGAGATACATGAGCTTTAAGTACCCAGTAAGAGTTAATTATTCTAGCGAGCACTCCTTCAAAATTTATCTTATTTATTTAAAGATCAAATTCATAAATCTAATTATAGATTTAATTTTTATATAAAAAAATTTATATTTTTTATAATTTTTAATATTTTTAAAAAATAATATTTATAATTAAATTTTTTATCTTTTTAAATATTAAGTTTATAATTCAATTTATGAATCAGAACTCTTTATCACAACTCCTTCTTTTATTATCTTTTTATATTTTAACATCTGATGAAATGCATTATTCTCACTTAAAAATTAAAAAAAATCAAGTTGAAAAGAGTTTTTTATTTTTTTAATAATATTATTCTCACACTCTTTCAACCGATATCAAGTTTATAGTCATATAAAAGTACGCAAGGCAGATATAGGGAGTGGCCAACATATGCCTCCCCCAATTTTCACAACTTTATTGCACTTTATACAAATCTTTTTTTTTTTTTTACCTGACTCTTTATTGTTTATTTGATCTTTATGCCTTACATATATTATAATACAAAAGATATTTTATTTTTCAAAATATATTAAGTAAAATTAATATAAATATATTTTATATGTCAAAAATATTAGAAAAAATTAATATATGTACTATTTATGTTATATTCTTTATAATGATAAAGAATTAAAATGAATATGTTTATTAAAATTACTTTTAGTTATAAATAATATAAAATATGAAATTATTATTTTTAGTAAAATTTTCTATCTTTCTGGCATTTAATATTTTTATTAAAATTAATAAGAAAAAATAGGTACATTCTAATAAAGAGAAAAAATGGTGAATAAAATAAAAATTGTCTTACCTTGATTATTATATAGAAAATTTATTATTATATTTTTTTATTAAATTTTTAAGATAAAGTTAAATATTGATATAGTAATCTGTAACACCCATTCTTTGAATTAAAAATTCATTACATAGGCTGAAAATTTGACTGTACTTTTGTACGAGTACAATCAAATATTACAAACATATGGCTGTCGCCCATACAATATACTGAGCAAAAATAGAAAATAATCTACATAATCTATTTTTATTCTCTCTTTGTAAGGCTGTTAAACGGGCGGGCCTGGTCCAATGAGGCCTGACCCGTTTAGTCCGCGGGTAAATGGGCTAGCCCATTTAACCCCGATTTTATATGGACTAGAATTTTTTTAGCCTGGCCCATTTATGGCCAGTCCGACGGATAAACGGGCTAGCCCGTTTAATTAATTATTATTTATTTTTCAAAAAAATAAATAAAAATTTTAATTTTTAATTTAAAAAAATTACTTTTGAAAAAAAAATCCCTTTTTTAGCCAAAAAATTTTAGAAAAAACAAAGTTTTTTAGTTGATGAATCGAATTTTTGAGTCGAATAGGAAAAAATATAATAAAAAAGTAGTATTTTTTGAAAAAATAAAAAATAAATTAAATAAACGGGCTGGCCCGTTTAGCCTGCGGGCTAGCCCGTTTAACCCGGATTTAAGCCTGGATTTTAAATGGTCCGGACTCAGAGACAAAAGCCCGTCCATTTAGATGGATAAACGGGCTGACCCGACGAATTTAGCCCATTTTGACGGCCCTATCTCCTTGTGAAAATTTCATCTTAAAACTTATCAAGAAACTAATGTTGCTAAATATATTTTAAACTTTTAATTTTTTATCTCTTTATTCAAGATGTTTGGATCTGTCACTATTTCCAATTATATTTTCGGCCACACAGAGTTAATTTTCTAGATCCACCCCTAAGAATACAATTATTATTAATTAAATATATATTTTAATAAATAGAAAAAAATTAAAAGATAGTCAACAAAAAAAAAATTAAAAGATAATTAAAACATCAAAAGTCTTATTTTATATGGATATCAATAGTGTCTACTAAAATTCTTCACCTATAATTATAGAGTTATACTAGGTGTATACCAAAATCAGCCATTAAATCAGCCACTAATGTATAATACATATTGGAATACAAAATATATTATACACTAGTGGCTGATTTGATGATTGATTTTGGTATGCAAATAAAATTCTTAATAATAATAAAAGGAACAGTACTAGGGAGCCAATGTTATGGAGCTATTAAGGAACCAATAACTAAATTATCATCCAAAATTTATATGAGTTATAACTCATATATCCAAGATTAAGTTATCATCTAAAATTTATATGAGTTATCATTCGTAATTATATATTGGCTCCTATTAATCATAATATGTTGGCTCTCTAATTTTTTTTATAAAGTAGAATAATTACACAATATAATTAAAAAAAGTCTCACACAAACACAGCTTAAATAATAAAAAAAAATAAATAAACACCTAAATCAAAATACTCTACTTCTAACAAATAATTTTTTTTTAAAGTATTATCACCACTCTGCCTTAAGAATATGTGCGAATCAACAACAACCCACACACTAATATTATTGGATTTTTCATTATTAAAACTGGCTTTTGTTTCATGGTGCTGACTCCATCGGCATCACTTCATTTTTCTGAAGTCAACACACATCACTAACATAAAATTCCGAAACACCTAACTTCCAATTTCTATATACCTAGACCAGCTTCTTCGAAGTTTCTTAATACCTTACCTTATCTTAAGTCTTAACCATGCTAGCATTATGACTATTTACCACGACAATAAACAAGACTATTTAGTTTGAAATTTCCTCAATCTAATCTTCAAAATCACGCTATATTAGTATTGATACCAAAATCAAAATGTGATAATTTTGAAATTTGTTAAAATATCCTTCAACCTTGAAATTTGGTTTCCAAAAATGTGAGTCGCACCTCATTTTCTCATTTACTCCCAACTATATATGTTAGTACTATTAATTTTTCTCAGAACTCACCGGATGGCTGCCCAAATTATGATTACTGCCCAAATTAGTTGTGAAATGCTTGAAAGAAAAAGTTGTTGTCGAAAGTAAGTGGCTACGGACAAAGTTCTCATGCAAAAAGTATGTTACCTAATTAAATATTGGATTATAAACTTTAAATTTTAAATTCTAATAATATAAAAAATGTTAACCTTTTAGCATCTCTTTGAAGTATAAGCTTCTAATTTTGTTTAAGTTATTAAAATTTCACATTGCAAAATCCGTCAAGGTTACTCTTTTTTTTTAATCCCTTATTATGAGATATCCGTGCTTTCTTTTGCCTAAATATTTATAATTTTTCAAAAAATTATCAAATCACACTTTATTTTTATGTTTTTTTAAGTAATTACAAAAAGAAAAATTTTGTTACCATATAAAGTTTAATCATATTAAGTGTACATTAAATTCAGTTACTAAAATTAATTATTAGTTAAAATATATTTTAAAAATTAACTAAATAATAATAATAAGTACAAGTACGTTGTTTTTGGAGTTCAAAAAAATAAATAAACAAAAAGCAATTAATAAAATTATATAGAATCTAGAAATTCATAACCTCTATTTTTACCAAAAGTCTTGGGAAAAAAAAACCAATTTAGATAGTAATATATTTTTGTAGTTTTTAATTATTACTTAGTTGTTTCAATTAAATTTGATTTAATTACCACAAATCTATGATTAATGAGAAAAAAAACACAAATTATTTAATCAGATTAAATTATAAATTTTCTATAAAAAATTTTTGGTGCTGTTTTTACAAAATTTTTTAATATTATTACATTCTCCACCCGAGAATAACTAGATTATGAGTTCATAAGACATAATCCTTATTATTATTTTTAATTTTTAATATTAAAAAAAGACTTAAAATTCGTGGTTGGGCATGGAAGCACTAGAAGGTTATGACCATTGAAATTGAACCAGCCTTTCTCATCTACCACTTTCATTTAATTTTTCCTCTTATTACTGATTACTGTTGCTATTATTATATCTTAACACCTGATTAATTTAATATTAAAAAATAGTGTACAAATCGAACATAATAAGCTAAGGAAGGATGAAAAATCAGAACAAGAAACCAAAGAAAGTCCTTTCACTTTCCAAACCGTGTGTGTGCGGTGTTGCCTTTTCAGTTTTGACGAGGACGACCATTCCCTGCGCAACTTTAGGTCCTTCTTCAAATGCCTTCTCTTCCCGTTTTCTTTTCTATTCCCCTTTCAATTCACTTCCTCTTCTTTTTCTGATCCTTGATTAGTTGATTTTGCAGTTGAGTTGGTTCTGCTTCTTGATTTTGATGCATTCTTGAATTTTTGAGGCCCAATTAATGTTTTGGAGCTGATTCTTTGCTGATTTGATTGCTTGGTTTTTACCAATTTGGTAAGCACAGTTGAAGTTGTTTGACCCAGCACTTGCACAGATTCAATACTGAAATTCAAGAAAATTGAATAAAGGTTTGGTCTTGTTCCTCTATTAATGCTGATTATTAGGCCTTGTTTCCGTAATTGCTTTCTTGCATGGTTCCTATGGTTCTGCTCCCACCAAACTTAAACAAGCTTCTAAGCCTTGATGAGAATCTTCTCAAGAACTTAACTTGGTGGTGTGATTTTGTTTTATTGGTGCTAAGGTTCATTGGGTATAGGAAAATTAGAGAAATGCTAGGTGTATAAGCACTTTTGCAACCAAATTCAATCAAGTTGCTTCAAATCCAACAAAAATCACTCACACTAGTTAAGAAGAAGAAGGAAAATGAGGAGGAAAAAGGAGAAAAGTAAGGAAAAAAAAAATTGGTTACAAAAGTAACTTGTACAACTAGCATTTCTCGGAAAATTATAATTTGGCAAACCTGTTTTTACTTTGTAGTTGTAATTCTTGGAGTCATGGGGCATATTCTGCTGAATCATGCTAAGCTGGAGGGTTTGTTTTTTGGCAAAGGGGAAAGGGGGAGGGATTTTTAAGATAACTTTGAATTTGTCCATGCTAATTATGTTTGCTAATGAGTTGTAGGGTTGGGATGGGCTGTGGCATATCGAAAGCATGCTGCTGGGGCACCCAAGATGATCAAGTTCCAGAGGCACAAATTGTTCGTAAGTGTTCTACATTTGTCTCTTTTTCTTGATGTTGTTGCTATTCTTAGGATGATTGTAATTTCTGAGTTTTTACTTCCTGCTCAGAAAATGAAGATAGAATTGAGGGCAGTGACTTACCCCAGTTTCGAGAGTACACAATTGACCAGCTCAGGAAGGCTACATCTGGGTTTGCAGTAGAAAATATAGTTTCTGAGCATGGAGAAAAGGCACCAAATGTGGTCTATAAAGGGAAACTTGAAAATCAAATGCGAATAGCTGTCAAACGGTTCAACAAATTAGCCTGGCCAGATGCACAGCAATTTATGGTAATGTGTTCTTTTATGTTCTTACCCATGCAGATTTTTTTATAATAAGTTATTGTTATAAGTCATACTTTTTGCATTTTAAAGAAGTTAAATTTTCTCTTGTTGGTTTCAGCAGAATGATGGTAATTATTAGTTTGTTTTCTACACATTCATTTGTCATTTCTAACAAAATAACAAAATTTACTAAGAATTTGTGCTCGGAACTTATATTTTTCACACGTTGAATGATTCCCTTTTCCTGAAATGCGCTTTTGATTATTTGCTTGCTAAAGAACCTTCTTTATATCCTGAACCTTTTCTATATCCTTCAGGGGGAGGCCAGAGCTGTAGGTCAGCTAAGGAACCAAAGATTGGTAAATCTCCTTGGATGTTGCTGCGACGGTGATGAAAGGTTGCTTGTAGCAGAGTTTATGCCTAATGAGACTTTGGCAAAGCACTTGTTTCATTGTACGTAACTGTCTAGGAACCAACTCACTTTTCCTACATTAGCTTTTACATGTACTTGGTTATATTCTAAATGCAATTCTCATCAGTGACCAAAAGCAACGAGTTTTCTTTTGACAATTGTTTGTGCAATTATGTAGGGGAAACTCAGCCCATGAAATGGGCAATGCGACTGAGAGTGGCTTTTCACCTTGCCCAAGCTTTGGAGTACTGTACCAGCAGGGGACGTGCACTAT
Source organism: Stylosanthes scabra (assembly GCA_036250425.1). Classification (NCBI taxonomy): domain Eukaryota; kingdom Viridiplantae; phylum Streptophyta; class Magnoliopsida; order Fabales; family Fabaceae; genus Stylosanthes; species Stylosanthes scabra. Next base: position 70,225 of record JASCZI010121017.1, on the reverse strand, counting down.
ACCATGACCTAAATGCTTACAGAGTTCTTTTTGATGATGTAAGTTTATTTTCCTTTGTGTTGCAATTGGTATTGCTAAGGGTATGTTGGTGGATGGTGCTTAAAAAGATGGACGAATTAATCGAATCCTATTTAAAGCCATATTCCCTGACCCTGAATAGTATGTTTCTGTCGATGATCCTCTTCTTTTCTGTTTCTTTTTATTTTCCCAGGAATACAATCCTAAACTTTCATGCTTTGGTCTGATGAAAAACAGTCGAGATGGAAAAAGTTACAGTACGAATTTGGCATTTACTCCTCCTGAGTATCTGAGGACAGGTAATCCCGGACAAAATATGCCACTTTTCAGGATGGTGATGATGTCTGTGACCCTGTTTTATGATCAAGCTTATTACGACTGATGTATATAATATCATTATTACTCTCATGCCCGTATTCGTTATCAGTTATTATATTCACTTCGTGTCCGCCTTCTGATTCCTTTGATCATACAGGTAGAGTTACTCCAGAGAGTGTAACTTATAGCTTTGGGACCCTTTTATTTGACCTTCTAAGTGGAAAACATATTCCTCCAAGCCATGTAAGTTTCTTGTGTTGCAAAAGTCTGAAGCACTGTCACTGAGTATAGATTATGATATTTTTGTTTGTAAAAAAATTATAAATTTTGCAGGCTCTTGATCTGATTAGGGACAGGAATGTTACAACACTAACAGACTCTTGTTTAGAGGGACAATTTTCAACTGATGAGGGGACTGAATTAGTACGTCTAGCCTCACGATGTTTACAAGCTGAACCGCGAGAGAGGCCTAATCCAAAGTCATTGGTTGCTGCTTTAATACCTCTCCAGAAAGATACCGAGGTCAGTTGACAGTTGTTAGAGGCAATCTTTTTTTTCCCTTTCCGGTGCTTAAAACTGAGATCCTATTCTAGTAAGCTGAAATTGGCTTTGGTTATTTCTTCTCTCTCTTGTGTAGGTTTCTTCTCTTGCCCTGATGGGCATACCAGATGGTGCTGCTGCATTTCCCCTTACTCCACTTGGTGAAGCATGTCAGCGAATGGATCTGACTGCCATACATGAGGTGTTGGAGAAACTTGGGTACAAAGATGACGAGGGTGCTGCAACTGAGGTATAGCTTTTGGCCTTTTGTTATTCAATTCTCTTCATTTCTGGTCTTTGGCATGTATTGGTTTTTCATTATGCTTTTCACATATGTATTGTACTTGATCTATTTTCGATGCTAGATTGGTTGACTGAGTTGCCCACTTGCCCACTCACTGAATCACTAGTTAATTTTATTTTTCTATCAACCAGCTTTCCTTCCAAATGTGGACCAACCAGATGCAGGAAACATTGAACTCAAAGAAGAAGGGTGATGCTGCTTTTCGGCAAAAGGAGTTTAGAACCGCAATTGATAGTTATACACAGGTTAGTAAGTTGCTTGGTTCTGAAGTTTATTCTACCGAATAATATGCATACACATTGGATATTAAGACTTATAAGCTGATGGTTTGGTTCTGTTATGCAGTTCATTGATGTTGGAACCATGATTTCTCCTACGGTCTATGCACGACGTAGTCTGTGTTATCTCTTTAGCAACATGCCGGATGAAGCGCTTAAAGATGCATCACAGGCACAATCAATATCTCCTCTTTGGCACATAGCATCCTATCTACAAGCTGTTTGTCTCTTTGCGCTGGGCAGGGAGGCGGAGGCTCGAGTGGCCCTTAAAGAGGCCTCTTCTATGGAAACCAAAAAGAACACAAATTAGTTTGTGATGTTCCATCAAAAGGCTTTGTTTGCCTGTGACTGATTATAGGTTCCTTACATATAGTGTACACATGCTGGTTTCTCCAATGTTTGGGCAAAATGACATGACTGGTTTGTCATTCTTTTGCACAAACAGACTTAAGAGTCACCACAGAATATACAGTGTCTATTTGCATTTTAGGGTTATTTTGATGTTTATAAAGAGTCATGGTTAGAAGTAACTGTCCCAGTTTATGTTGGCATTTGTTGGGTAACTGGCAAATGTTGTTTGATATGCTTTTTTTGTAATTTAATGTACAGAACAATTGGTCATGGCTACCGTGTCAACATGAAATAGGTTCTCTTTTTGTATCTAATATATGCATATAGATATTCTTTGAATCTTTTTTGTTTCCATAATCAGCTTTAATATATTCTGTTACATTTAATCAGAAATAAGTACTGTCTTTGTTTCTACTTTTATAAACTCTATGATTGCAACTTTATATCTCTGGAGAGTCTCATACTTTGCTTCTTCCGTATTTTATTGAATGTGCATTATTCAATGTGAATAAAGGAGGTCATGACAGGGATACAATATCCATTAGACTGATTTTGAAGGAACACTTGTCTTGAAGGCATTCGATCTTTTCTAATTTATGGTAGCACCTGTTAACTTGAGATTGAAAATGAGGGCCACTAAAAAGTAGAAACTAAAATCTCAAGGACTTAAAATAAAATCCCAAGAAGGACTTAAAACATAAAATAAAAAGGGCCCTACCGGGTTCGAACCGGTGACCTCTTGATCTGCAGTCAAATGCTCTACCACTGAGCTAAGGACCCTAGATGTTTGTTGAATGTTAATTTAAAGTTTTTATATGATGTTTCTAGCATCAAACTTACTCAGTTGAACGTTTCAATACTCAAAAAATGGAAAAATAAATTAAATGTTTAAAAATATTAAATATTACTTTATCGTAAATTCTAAAATTTTGAGCCGCTGATAATTCTTTTCTATTTATTTAAAAGGAAGAGAAATAATAATAATTTTTTCCTACTAACTATAGTTTATAATTACACCACTACGAAAATCAAATTTAAAAACTAAAAACAAATATCAAAATCAAGGCCCTCAAAAATCAAAATAGCCAAAATTAATATTGATTTTTCCCCTTGTAGATATGTTCGGTACTATTATAGTCGAGTAAATAAAAAAAAATGAAAAAAATTTAAAGTGGAAAATATAGCTGCAAGATGGGAGAGATAAAAGGCAAGTGTTCATTACCAATTACCAATTTACAAAACAAACAAAATCCACAGCAAATTCAAGGAGAAAAAAAAAATAAAAATTCTACATAAATAGCAAACTGGAAAAACGACATTGGGTTGAACTTAGGAGATTTATATGTACCTTTCAACTTTATGAATGCCAACCCCAGCAGCGATATAATAAATAAATAAACATATATAACACCACCACCTCTTAATTTTGACCACGCCATAATCATATAAAGAGTATTATATAATATAAATTAATTACCATGACAAATTAACGAGCCTTCATTTTTGTCAATTCTCATCAATCATGCAGCTAGTCCTTCATCTTCATCAAACTCCTCTTCCTCATCATCCATAGCTGCTGCATCTTGATACTGCTGATACTCAGCAACCAAATCATTCATATTGCTCTCAGCCTCCGTGAACTCCATCTCATCCATTCCCTCACCAGTGTACCAATGCAAGAAAGCCTTCCTCTTGAACATAACCGTGAACTGCTCCGACACACGCCTAAACATCTCTTGAATGGAAGTTGAATTCCCCATGAAAGTGGAGGACATTGACAAACCAGTTGGAGGAATGTCACACACGCTGGACTTGACGTTGTTTGGAATCCACTCCACGAAGTAGGAGGAGTTCTTGTTCTGCACATTGATCATTTGTTCATCCACTTCTTTAGTGCTCATCTTGCCGCGGAACATGGCGGAGGCGGTGAGGTACCTTCCGTGTCTCGGATCTGCGGCACACATCATGTTTCTTGCGTCCCACATTTGCTGAGTCAGCTCCGGTATGGTGAGTGCTCTGTACTGCTGCGACCCTCGCGACGTCAAAGGCGCGAAACCAACCATGAAGAAGTGCAGCCGCGGGAATGGGATCAGGTTCACCGCCAGTTTTCGCAGATCGGAGTTCAGTTGACCCGGGAACCGGAGGCAGCATGTCACTCCGCTCATTGTTGTTGAGATCAAATGGTTCAGATCGCCAACTGCACCGATGCATAAGTACCTCCATGTTAAATAAACGAGGAGAAATGGTAAGTAACTATCAATTTTAATTTATTCTAACCATCGTTTATCCATCAACATTGAAAAATGTTGATTTAAATATAATGTTAAATTATAAATTAAAGGCGCTGAGAGTGGATGGCTATGCATGCGGATTAAAACACTTACAACTTGGGTTAGTTAGCTTGAGGGTGCGGAAGCAGATATCATAGAGTGCCTCGTTATCAAGGACCATGCACTCGTCGGCGTTCTCAACCAGTTGATGAACGGAGAGAGTGGCGTTGTAGGGTTCAACCACCGTGTCTGAAACCTTTGGAGATGGGAACACGGAGAATGTCAACATCATCCTATCAGGATACTCTTCTCTGATCTTGGATATCAGCAACGTCCCCATTCCTGATCCAGTTCCTCCTCCCAGCGAATGACACACTTGGAACCCTATCATCATCATCACAAAACAATTTCAGTTTAATTAATTGGAGCAACATATATCAAGATTCAAGAACAGAACGCACTGGAGTCACACCTTGCAAGCAATCACAGTTCTCAGCTTCCTTGCGAACAACATCAAGAACAGAATCAATGAGCTCTGCTCCCTCTGTGTAGTGACCTTTAGCCCAGTTGTTACCAGCACCGTTCTGACCGAACACGAAGTTATCAGGCCTAAAGATCTTTCCAAATGGACCAGAACGCAAGCTGTCCATGGTTCCTGGCTCAAGATCCATGAGCACCGCTCGAGGGACATAGCGTCCCCCACTCGCTTCATTGTAGTACACGTTCACCCTTTCGAGCTGAAGATGAGACTTTCCTACATAGCTTCCACTGGCATCTATCCCATGTTCGTCACACATAACCTCCCAAAACTTCCCTCCAATTTGGTTCCCACATTGTCCAGCTTGAATGTGCAAGATTTCTCTCATTTTTCAACCAAGTGAAGGAACAGATTTCTCAGCGGAAAATACTCAAAAGGATTGCTGAAACACTTGAGTAAGATCGAGTATATTACGCAATGAAGAGAAAGGGAGAAATGGATCGCCTTTTGTAGAAGAAATAAATGCAAAGAAGGGATATGGTATGATATGGTATGAGATGATAAGACTTATAAAATTAGTATTTCAATTTTTTTTTTCTGTAGATAAAATTATATCACTTAGACACAATGTAAATATTTTTTTTTACAGTTTTTTATGACAATAGAAAAGGTATACAAATTATTTCTATTATAAGTGTTACCAGACGAATGAGACATATTATAAAATAAATTGTT
>JASCZI010121017.1:35709-47993 GCA_036250425.1 Stylosanthes scabra | reverse complement strand
TTCAGATTATCAGAAGTATAACCAAAAGTTACGTCAATTAGTTTTTAATCTGAAGGTTAGAAGCAACTCTTTTGCACACCAATCATATACTTGAAATATTTATAATCAATGCCTATGAATGACCAAAATATTACACATGGATGCTACATTTTATCTTTGTTTACAATGTGGCTTTTGGACTTCTGTTTATAATTTCTATTATGTTTAAAAGTGATTTGCGAGATGTGAAATATGGTTAAATGGCGGCAACGTAACTAGATCATAGGCCAGTGAGTTACTGATTGTTATTTTGGAATTTTCTAGTCTGTACAAACTATAGTTTTTGTTTTTTTTGTTTATATGTATAATTTTATTTTTTCACGTTTTTGTATATCTAGTCATGCATTTTTTCACCTTTTTAACTTTGCTAAAATGAATAAATTAAGGCTGTAAGTATGTACCTATTTTAGCATTCAGAGATGATTTGGACATCCTTATTGGGTAAATATAAAGAAATGGCCCCCATATTTTGGCTACATAATCTGCATTATCTAGGTGGTAATATTCATACTTTATAATTAGCTTGTAAGAAGATCAGAACTGTGGTATGACAGGGTTCTTGCCACTCTTTGGTTAGCTTATTTTTACTAAGACAAAAAATTAGGGAAAGTTCTTGTCAGTATAATATTTGATGGAATGAAATTCCTAGGACAGAGTAGAGGTGGGTTGATTTAGTAAGTAATGGTTTTTGTATCTCCTGTCACTGTTATTAATAATAGCAAGCTAGGTGAAGTGCTAACAAGGAAAGTGCCTTTTTTCTTTGATGGACTTTTATCCTAAAGCTAAATCTTATATGCAAATTATACTATGCACACCAGATGGATGGGCGGTGTTAAAAAAATAAACTTTGTTTACGTGTCACTTAAAATGAGAAATTATATTTTCCTCTTCAATGTGCCTTTTCATTTCTTATTCCCCCAGCCTGCCATGAGGCAATAATTAGCAATGTGCCACTCATATCCCAGTGTGTGTGTGTGCATGAAGTGTTCATTGCTAACATACTATATGTTTATGGTCAATCTCTATTATGATAATGGAATAAGAAAAGAATAAGTTGGCTTTCTATAATCATATATTTCAGTGGTTTCTGTCTGTCATATTTTCTTCACCATCACCACCATTAATGCTGTTTTTGGCTGGAGAAAGCAATGCTAATCTCTTTATATGTTTTCTTCTGATGTAATAATGATGGTTCCTTATATTTACAATTCTATTTTTCTCTTGGGGAGCTTTTCAGAACAACACATTGTTAGCACGCCGTCTATTAAATGGAGAATTGGAACCTTCGAAAATATTGAACATGACACCCAATGAATTGAAGGTATGACGATTTTTATCTAGTTTTCTTTTAATTGGAACTTTGAAGTTGTCTGCCCATGATGATTTTTTTTCCAGCTTATGTGATACAAATTTCTGATTTAGCTTAGTAGCTTCCTGTGATTCTTAGTTCCGTCAATAAGTCATTGTTGTTCTACTTTTTTATAATCCGAAGCATATTCCAATTATTTCACTAATTTCTTCATGGTAGAAAAAACAACTAGAATTACAATTCTAGCTTGGATTGTGTATTTGTGTTGATTATCACGGTCTAGTCTTAATTTCTCTCAAAACATCATATGATCATAGAGCAAAAGAAACAAAAAAAAAGGGAAGGAGTTGGGGAATAAAAAAACCTAGTGCTTCAAAGAGCAAGTATAAATTGTGTTTGGATTTTATGAACTGGTTTTTGATTGTGCGCCGATGTACTAAAATATTTGAAACTCCAGGAGGGTTTGACTGCTGATGAGATATCCAAGAAGGAGCCTGATGAGTCACAGCACATTCAGGTCAGTTTTATTCCTCACCGCAATGTTTTATGTTATGTTACCTGTTACATTAGTGACCATCAGCTTTTCCACCTGGAAACAGATGACTGATGCACGCTGCAAAAGATGTAGAGAGTGCAAGGTGGGCTTGAGGGACATCATCCATGCAGGACATGGTGATAGATATCAGGTTTGAAGTTTGAATCCTTATCTGTTTTCCCCTGATGCACTTTTTTATGACCTTATTTTGACTCTGCTTTGGTTTATTCAGCTGGAATGTATTGCCTGTGGTAACTCATGGTATGCCTCACGTGATGAGGTATCCACCCTGACCATAGATGCATCTGATTCCAAAAGGAGTAGTGTAGGGACAGCACCATGGGCCACTGCTAAATTTGAGAGTGTCGAGAAGAAGCTGGTGAGCCCCCGTGAATCTGAAAGATCTGGCAATGACATCTTAAAGAAAACAAGCGAAGCATATATGCCTGTATTGGACTCCCAAAAATCATTTGGCAAATCAAGGAAAGATGATATCACTGAAGCTACAAAACAAGCTGACTAGGAACATTCTATTCTCTACCTAGCAATCCTCCTTTCTTTTTCTTCTTTTATTGGAGTCATAGTTGCAAAATATAGCGTGTATAGTTCTCTTCTAGTGTAGTTTAATTTGTGCATACAACATGCCCTTCTTTTCTCTGTATATCATTGACTAAATTAATCACACAAACTCTCTCCAGTGCTTAGTTTTATGAATTGAAAACTGATTCTTATACCCATTTAAGTAATATAATTTTTTCTTTTTAAACAAATTCTAATTATATATTCTTTAAAATATTCTCACTTATTTTTTTAAAGACAATCTTTAAATGCGATTGATACTTGATTTAAAATTACTTTTATTTATAATTTTTTTTAGAAATTAAGAGAATATTTTAAGGTATTTTTTAGTAGGATTATATTTACTCAATGCGAATTAAAATTTACCAATGAAATATCATTCATGTTAAATAAATATTAGAATTAGATATTAATCAATGATTCATTTAAAAATATGAATATGTTTATAATAATGATAATAGGTTTAAGGCATTTATTTAAAACTAATTATTTTAATAATTAATTATTCTATAAAAAGTATGTAAAATAAGTGATTATTTACATGAATGTATATTTTATGTGAAGATAATATTGAAAACAGTTAGATCATCTGATATATATTTAATTAATTATTATTTTACGTAAAAATATTTTTATGAGGATGACATTATACAAATATGCAGGGATATTTGGTGAGTAATTTTTAATATTTGTAGAGATTTTTGCGGTTCATCATTCATATTTCATAGAATATGTCGCATGAAAATAAAGCGGTGCAAAACAAAAAGAGAAGTGTGTGTGTCATGCAGTCCAAGATTCCGTGGGTTTGATATGACCCACACCCACTACTATTCAAGTTAGATTTTAGGTTAGTCCCGCCAATCCAATCACATGCATCTATCTTCGTTTTTTCATTAACCTTAACCCCAGTCAAATTTACTCATCTACCCCCCTGCTGGGATTCTCCGAAAACATACAAAAAAACATTTTGACCTGGTCAACGTCCTTTTTTTGGGCACCTCCCACAGACCACAGTCTCACACTCCCCACCTCTGAGACCATACCCATTACTTGCCTTGTCCAATAGGGAAACAACAAAAGGGGCATCTTCGTCAAAACAAAATTCACCAAAGCAGATCTGATTCTGCATCCGACAAAAACTGATTTATTGTGCCCAATTTCTTATTATTGTTTAGTAGTGGGATTCTGCTCTAATTATAATATGTATCTACCCTTCCCAAAGCCATAAGATAATGATTTGTCTTCGAAAACCGCTCTTTTTACTGAAAGAACATTAATAAGGGAACTCACACTCACAGTGCTACTGTTACTGTTACTGTATTACTAAGACATCCTTAAATTCCACTATTACCCTTGTCTATGTGGAACTGAATAGCACCCACCAAAGCTAAAGACTAAGTTGTTTGAATGTAATATTTTTAAACAAATTTGTTTTTTCTATGACATTTAAAATTTTTAAAACACTTTTTAACTACTAAAAATAGGAAATTTCAATTTTTATTTATAAAAAAGTAAATTTTTTTTTTAATCTTATTTCAAAATCCACTTATATGTTTTAAATAATATTTTAAGCAAATAAATGATAAAATCAATTATATATTTTATAAATACTGTTAATATAATTACTTCAACTTAAAAAATACTTTAAATTTTAAAAATTAATTACAATATTTAAAAATATCTGACCGAAACACATTCTAAAAATTAAAAAAGTTTCCAGTATGGGGTTATTTGTCATTCACGAAAGGTGCCTCTCAATTGATTCTTTCTCGGGTTTGCACACTTTGCTTTGCTTTCACCTTAGATCACTGAGTGAGTGGCTGAGACACAAATTAATTAATTAAATTTTTCTTGAAAAATGCAAAGTGCAAGAAAAAGAGAACACTTATGTTATGCATGCATAATCTCTTTGGGTTATATGAAGTGTAGACCTAATATAAGTGAAATTCAGATCTTAATAGATACATAGATAAGATGAGACGATACAAATACAATACTCCACAAAATATATAAATATTTATTATTATTATTATTATTTTCCAAAAGAAAGCAACATCATATGATGGTGCTTGAGGAACATGACTTTAGTAGAGACATGGACACAATAGTAGCAAACTGTTGTCTCTTCTTTCTCCTCTTCCTCGTGTGAGAGAGTTCAATGAATCTCTCTCTCTCTCTCTTACTCTTACGTTTACTGGGTTCAGTTGCTGTTTCTAACATTGTTTTTTGTCACCACTTGCCATATCTCCTTCTGCAGTGTCTGTTGAACTAGATTGAAGTGAAGTTGCTTGTTCTGAACCCCCTTGAACGCTTAACTTGGAATCCTGAGTTGCCAAGCTATGGGCCACCATTTGGCCCTTCACTAAATGGGGTTGCTTTCATAAGTTATTCTCATGGGAACTTTTTCCTCAAGTTTGGACATTTATGGTTGTTGTGCATTGAAGCTGGTTGTTGGGATTTCTTTTTCTTCAGCTTACTCCTCCAAGATCTACTCCAGTATGTCCTATTCTTTTTCCACTCTTATGGTTTCGAATCAAACCCTGCTTTATTGTTATTTATTTTAAGATTAAACATTTCTACACCACACTTTACTCACATTTTGGGTATTATTATAAGGATAATCATAGTGTTCTTACTTCTTTCCAGCATTTGTCTTTTCCTTTTGCAGTTTCTTTATCCAACTGATTATATGGGATTTCTTTATTCTGATTATACACAGTAGTTTATGTGGATTCATGAGTGTGATGGTTTAGGCATTTACTCCTTTTTTGTGTCTAATGAAGATTTTCTTAATGGAAGGTTTGTTTCCCTTTGGCAAAGTGTGATGATTTAGTTTTCTAACAATTTGATTATGTCAATGCTGTGTTCAACTCTTTCCTTGCCACACACTAATGTCTATCATTTCTGCAGGGCTCTGAATTCATCAATGGGACAAGACTTGGAGCTGGATATAAGTGACAAGTCTTCACTGGGTCTGAGTCCCAATACTGTTCTTCCATCTCATCAATATTCTTCAAATGCAAAGAAGAGATCCAAAAAAGGAAAATCCTCAGGTAAAGATGGTTTTATAACCCTCAAGGGGGACTTTGCAGATATAAAACTTGCTCGCTTCCGCAGTGCTTCATGCAAGAGTCATCTCTCTAGCCCTCATGGATTGGAAGGTAACATTGAAATGAGGCGTGGCTCCATCTATCAGAGTTCAGAGGACAGAAAAGCTGTAAGGAAAATGGGCATGGAAGGAAGGAAGAAAATTGAAATTTCCCGGAGGAGTGATTTCTCAGGTAGCATTCTTGATTCTTTGTGTGGTTCAGATGCTGAAGAATCTGAGCCGAGAACTTCCGAGATATCTCGGGATTCAAACTTGGATTCCTTATCAGTTTCCAGGTCATCAGCTTGCATGGAGTCAAAGTCTCCAAAAGACTTCATTGACATTTGCATAAGTTCAGATGTCAGGCTTAAGAACTCTGCTGCTGTACATGGAAGAGGTTATGCAAATTTAAGAAGCCATAAAAATGCTGATTCTCTAATTCATGGCAATTCTCCTCTTGAAAAGGACACAGTTCACTCACTGAAAAAGTCAGTATCTGCTAAGGTGGAAGTCTCTCACTTGTTGCTATCACCATCAGAAAGTGATTGCTCATCAAGGGCAAGTTCAAAAGTTGAACTTAACCCTATCAGGAAAAGGATGAATCAATTCACAAAATCAAAATCTTTGAGAAGTCCGACAAGCCATAAGGTGGAAACTAATGAGGTCAGATCAAATGAGACTGCAAACATTACAAGGAATAGGACATATCAGAAATCGTTGTTAAGTGATTTATCTAACACAGGAAAACAGTCTGACATTATTTCTGAGTTTATCAATAGAGAAATCCAGTATTCAGGTATAGCATCCTCACCAGTTCACCTGCATGGTAATCTCAGGGTAGAAAACAAACATGGTGTACCATTTTTTGAGTTCAAGGTCAAGTGCCCTGAAGATGTCTTCGTGGCGAAGGTACGGAGAACTCGTCATGCTTTCAATTGGGTATATACTTTCCACTCCTTTGATAATAGAAAGAAGAGCAGTGCAAGTGCAACCGGCTCAGAATCCCATGATTTTGACAGAGAGTGCTCAATGGTAGCACAGATGGTAGTTTCCAGCAAATTAGGTTCTGAACCAGAAAGCCAAGTATCTGATAACTCTATGGTGACAGAATTTGTGTTGTATGATTTTACAAACTCAAGACGAAGTGTTTCGCAAGAAACAAAGTCTTTTTCTGAGCAAGATGCTTCTGGGAGACTAAAAGCTTCTAAGGAAGAGACTTTCAAGCTGGATGAAGAGAATCTTACAAGTAAAAACAAACATCAAGACCAGCCTCTATCAACTGATGTCAAATTGGATAATTCAGATTCTTGTCATTCATTGTCCACTAGATCATATTCAAACATTGAAAGTGCTGCTATTATTTTGGAAATTCCATTTTCCAGGAGAGAAAGCTTGAAGTACAGAAGAGGAGATAGAATAAGTGCTAGTGAGTACTCTGGGATTAGGGATCTCCCTACACCTGTGGATCAGACTAGAAATAGCCTTCATGAAAGCAAATTCCAGGAACAGGTGAAGGTGGTGATACCAACAGGCAACCATGGTTTACCAGACACTGAAAGTCGCGGTCCGTCATCATTACTGGATCGATTGAGACATGGTGGAGGTTGTGACTGTGGCGGCTGGGACATGGCCTGTCCCCTTATTCTTTTAGGCAATCCTAGTATTCAATTTTCCGAAGACCAGCCTCTTATGGAGGAATATCAACCCCTGGAACTTTTCATTCAGGTAAAACTTGAATTTTCTGGAATCTGCTACTTAAATAGATCGAACAATCAACTGTTTATATATATTTACCTCCTGATTTACATGGGAGACATATCTAGAAAACACTCACTGTAGATTTTGTGCTGCTTTCTCAAACAACTATAGATATTTTAAAGGAAAATTCCACAGTAGTTATTTCACTTATTTGTGTCTAGCAATCATTTGACATTAAGATAGTCCTCAAAGTTATGAAATTGCAGATGCTGTGGGATTGGACATTCATATCTATGAAGGCTTTTTAATAACATTTTTCTTGTTAAAGCTTTCTTTATATATACTGCAAAGTTTAACTTACTTCGTTATGCGACTTAGTTTGATTTTTCCTATAACTTATATTGCTTTGTGGTCTATAGGGAGCAAAAGAGTGTAGCCCTACCTTCAGCATGAGGAGAATTGAAGAGGGCCAATATGCGGTGGATTTTCATGTGCAGTTGTCCACACTACAAGCATTCTCCATCAGCGTTGCTATTTTGCATGGAAGCTCCAACTTCAGCGAAGCAAGGCAAAATAAACCCCGACAGCTATCTCAATGCAGCTCATTAAAAATGCTTATTGAGGATGATGTAGAGTTTTACATCAAATCAGTCACAACGGAGGAGAGCAAGAAAACAGTGTCCAAGACTCAGAAAGGAATTCCTCGATCTTATGCGCTGAATCCACCTTTTTCTCCTATTGCGCGGGTATAGAGTGTAATTCAGGCTTAAGATCTCAGCTTGGAGACACAAAGACTTTGGAAAGTGATTGCACGGAATATGTTGTCTCTTATCCCTCCACCAGCCTTATGCTCTAAAAGTCATTGCTGGTTTTAGGGACTCTATGCTTCTAGGAGACGAGCTGAACTTCTGTGAGAAGAAATTAGAGGATCTGTGCCATTAGCATTGATATAAAGTTTTGTTGCTGGAGAAAATGCCTTGCTCCCTTAAGCCAAGAAAAATGCACTTTGAATTGGAAATACAGTGAGGAAATGTAAATGGTCTGCTGCAATAGGGATAGGATACTCGGAATCATTCTTTGTAATAAATTCTTTTATGCCAGTTACTGAAAGTACATGGGATAGCATGAAAAGATTGTCTATATTGTAATGGGATAGTTAAATGGGGGAAATCTTTAAACCAGGTAGTAGATAGCATAGAAACCCTTTCTCTCTTCCTCTTTGTATTTGTATCTATTAAGAATCTCAAAAGTGATGGGAAGTTGATCCAAGAGATGGAGTACCAAGAATCTTAATTCTCATAAAGCCATGATTCCCAATTCAACCAAAACATATGAAATGTGCAAAAGATAGTCTCTAGGAAATCACAGACTTGTTCATTCAATTCACTTTGCACAGATTAACGCCGGCAAAAAGGCTTATCATTTCTCTTCTATAAATGTTCTTACATGGTACCTACCAATACCATAAACGCCCGTAACCCGTAAGGGGAAAAAAAGAATTAAGAGTTCTTTATAATTTTCAAAGTTGTAAAACAAGCTCTAATTTCTGGAGCAAAACTATTTACTTGAACACATGAATGAATACAAAATTTCCCCCGGGCCGTATTTGTGCACCTTCGGGTCCAGCAAGGCAAGCCACAGCATGTCTATAAGTATACAGTTCATGCACAATTTCAGTAATCTATCGCAGTTCAAGGCTTCAAGCACTGGTAACTCTATTTTTATTTCTTCTTTCTTCAACATCTATGGAAGAAGTGAACCAGTGGAGTGGGATGCTTCCAAAGAAAGCACTTTCTTAAAAAATTCATAGGACGCAAAAAACAGTGATCCTTGAGACATGTACATGATCAACCGCGGAGTCAATCCCCTGGTGACATACAAAGCAAGCACATCTCAAACCAAATCTCAATGTTGCATATTACTGTCTTAAATATACAGAATGTTTGGCTGTTGCTCCTATTTTATCATACATTTTCTTATGACAAAAATGATAATAATGGCTAGAGTTGGAAATTAATACCTGTACAGTCCCTTCAAACCTTCACTCTTGCTAATTTTGTAAAGGCCTTGGAACACATTGTCATATTGATTCATAGAGCCAGGGAGCTGCAGTCCACTTAAATCATAAGCGAAACTAATAATAAAAATCATGCCATGTCTACAAAAATAAATAAATAATTCATACTATGACACAGCAATTTCAGACACCAAGTGTTAGATCTTAAGGTTTGTCTTCAACAACTATGTGGCAGCACCAGTTCAATTTATATCATCAGTGTTGCTGATGTTCCATTTCAAAGTAGCAACAAGAATTAATAAAATTGGAGGGCTTGCTTGTTACAAACCTGTGTCTGTAATCTTGTCTTGATCACATCAAAAGGAGTGGTGAACAAAGCAGCAGTGGATCCAGCTATTCCTCCGCAGACTAACTACAAAAATTTGCAAAATGATCATAGTTCACATGCATCTAAGCATCTTAGTGAGACAAAATGAAGATCATGAAAGCACAAGTAACACGTGAACTTACAGTCTGAAATGCATTAGGTTGAATACTAGATGGCAACGATGGCATCGCTTTCTTCAAGCTTTCATATGTATAAAACTATAATTGTCCACGGAAAATAGCCATAAATAAAACCTATCCCAAAGAACTTAGAAAAGCAACTACAGAAGAGTATTAACAGTCTACACTCGTTAAGAAATAAGACATGAAAATGTCCAGGGTCAAAGTTGGCAGCAAACAACCAATTCCTGATAGCTGATGCTACAGAGCACATGCATCATGCAGACAATCTATTTTGCATGGTAATTAATTAACATGAATTGAAAGTTGAAACACCTATTAACCTTGATAATCGAATGTGGAACATTTCGGCACAGTACAGCTCCCCAACCTGCATAAAGGGATGGAAAACCACCACTTCTGATAATTCCAACCAAAGCATCCCTGCATCGATTATATTCATAAGCAGGGAAAGTAAAATTAATACAATTAGAAAATAGAAAAGTATTGCATGGGAAAGTATTCCGGGAAAGAATGAAAATAAACAAAGAAAGATTACAATATCTTTTGTAACAGTGAATACAGATTCCAATGATTGAATAGATTCACAATAAACACATAAAGCCAAGGCATCCCCAATCAGATCAAGGGGTGTTGACAGGTACAGATGATACAAACAGTTGAGGCATACCAACAGCTGCGGTAATGAGACCCAACTTGCATCTGCTGCTTAATTCGTTCACTAGGAGTGAATATAAAAGAGGTGGCAATACTTGCAGAAGCACCACCGACACAATGGGCAAAAGAATAATACTCCTGCACATAGTAAGTATTAAAGTTATTCTACGACTCAGGCTCACATAGATGGTGTCATGGTGCCACATGCAGAATAAAATTCGTGGTGGTGGGAACACAAGATAGAAGGAATTAGATATAATGAAAGACAAGCTACCTTTGTAAGATAAGGAAGCAAAGCTGCTTTAACAGATTCATATGTGAAAGTATAAACTGCAGAAATTGGAGCAGAACAAGCAATGTTTGTAGTAATTCCACGATATAGTCCGAGCAATCCTGAAAGCAGTTCATCAACTCTGAGTCAAAGCCAAAGAAAAAGGCTAGGAGAGGATTTAGTTAAGAAGGGAAAGTTATTAAACAAAGCAATACATAAACCCACATAGATATCTAGCAAAAACCAACCTCTATCAGAAACAATCGATTTGCAAATGTTAACAATGGACCTCTGTTCTGCACAGCATGACTGAATAACTGTCTTAATAGTGTCAACTGGATGTAGACAAAGGCTAACACATACGCCAGCCATTGCACCAGAAAAAGCATGCTCTTGCTTTGCAACAGAATAACAAGGCTTCTGAGGGGTTGCTGCAAAGCTCTGAACCTTAGCTTCCCGATCAGTTATATCCGTAAAAGGTCTTCTTTGAATTTCCAGCAATTCATTAGTGTCAATCTTATTCTGGCACTGCACAGAAGCACTATCACAGGTATCTAAAGATTTAATATGACAATCTGCATAGATACTAGCAGACGAGATCTGGCCAGCACCAACATCAGTATTAGTGTCAGGCAAAACCGGAAGAAAATAATCCGAACACAGAGTGCTAATATTTTCTGTGTCCATTGTTGCATCACTGGATAATGGTAGATCTTCATCTAAAATTAAATCCGGATTGAAAACATCACTCTCGTTAGTCACTGCCAAGGTGCTTGTATCTGTTGAAATGCAGTCCCCATCCACTGGAGAATTATCTTTCTTGTTCTCAAGATCTGTAGCCTTCACATGGTACTTAAGTCCTTCAGGTGCATTCCTACTCATCCACCAATAGACATTTCGCAATTGAAATGAGATTTTCTCACTCCCAAGTTCTGTTTCTTTCCAATATTCATTTAAACTGTTCTTAGTGGGCTGCAAAAATCTCTGGAACAAAGAATGAATACGCTCTTCACTTCCATTACTAGATTGAAGAATCAATGCCTTCTGTGTTACTGTCGGGAAATCTAACTTTTCCTGTACGATCTGTGAACCGTATGCCGCAGCCCCCACATTAACATGAAAGTAATTAGTGTTAGTTGAACTACATACCCCTCCACCCCTTTCCACATGAATGCCATCAGGAATATTTTTTATGGGGAATCCTTTATCATCTCGACTCACATTTTCCTCGCGAAGCAAAACTGACGGCGGGCGTCTTGCAGAATCCCATATCTGTCCCACTGCAGAGATGAGCTGAGCGGGGCTCAGTATCTGAGGGTGCTTCGGCTTTGGCTCAGAACTTGTGTAGTACTGCTTATTCTCACTATTGGAAACAGAAGGCTTATGATTCACACGAGAAAGACTTCCCCCATGTTGATTCTGCTTATATTTGATAGAATATTTATCACTTTTTGGAGATTTATTGCATCCAGACATATTCACAAACCCTTTTTTTTTTTTCTTTGTATATCTCCCTCAAGAAGAAGATAACTTGAAAATGTCTGGATGGGGGAGAACCTGAAAACGCAGCATCATGATTCATGA
>JASCZI010121017.1:6922-30947 GCA_036250425.1 Stylosanthes scabra | reverse complement strand
TTTGTCCCGGAAGAAATGGTCTAATTCGACAATATACCCTAATATTTCCTATTCATCAATGATTTAGAAAACAACAAAAAGAATAGGACCGATCAGAATCGAGCAAGGACGCAATAATAGTGTCTCCCCAATAAGCACTACAAAATACGCACCTTTCAAATCTTGAACTTCATTATACAATTTTCTATTTTCAGCAAGAACTACGTGATAGTTTTCGGCAGCATCAGCTAGAGTTTTGAGCTTTGTTCCTATAGATGCGCACAACTTGTTAATACATGACACATCATAAAACGATATAAACTACTTGAAGAGATACATTATATATTACCAAAGTACTTGAAATCCTCTAAGTAGCTTCTTTTAGTTTTTAACACTTCATTTTTTACGGACTTCATTGCAGCTCTCAATTCCTATAAAGCATGAAATATTATAAATATAGCCCAAGTAAAAAGAAAATGGAAATAAAAAAGGAAACAACATAAACAATGAAGCAAACCTGAAAAGCTCTAGATTGGCAATCCACAAAACTTAGATAAGTACGTTCCTTATTCTTCCAGTTCACAGATCTGGATTCTGAATAAGTCTCCAATTCCTTCACTTGCTTCCTTGCATCAGCAAGAAGACTTTCAAGTTCAGATATTCTTTTCAAGTACTCAACTTTAGATTCAGTAGATTGTGCTTCTAGCTGCAAAATATGTTCTTCATGTGTTCTTCTGATCATTTCCAGTTCTTTCTTCAGTGTAGAAACTTCAAGTTCATTACGAACTTTTTCTTTCTTTAATCGAGAAAAGTCCTGCTCTTCAAGTTTCTTCTTCTCCTCAAATTTACTTTGTTCAAGTTGCAAAGAAACCTGATGATACAAGTAAATGAAGTTAGTAGCCAAACAGAAACAGAGTTGCAAGCTGGAAAACTACATGTTTTGTAATTTTTTAAAGCCAAAACATTTCAACATAAATCAAATCATCATTTACTTTTCAACAATTATTCCATTTTCAATCATAGGAATTTTATTATATACAACGGTAACACTGCAGCATCTTTTCAAACAAATTTAACATAAAACTAGCTTTGTGTACAACAAGCAACATAAGCTGACAGTCCAATCAATTTGAGCTATTTGATCATGCTGAAAATAACTTAAAGTTTTAACTTCTAACAAAAGTGAGGATCTATATTGCCACAGATTGGTTTGCACCTTCAATTGCTGAACCCAACTTGCAACCACCTGTATAAAATACAGACAACTTATTAAATTATCAGACGAAAATAATGTAAAAATACAGTAAGCCACACCTCCAGCTCAATCAACAAAGAAACTACCTCATTCTCTTCAGTTGCCCCAGCTGCAAGAGTTTCAAGTGCATTTATTCTTGATTGGTACTTCTCTTCACGAGCCTTCAAAATATTGTTTTGCTTCATATATGCAACATAGTAAAACAGTCATTCTTCAAGGGAAACTGAAAAAATTGAATTCTTTAAGGGGACAACACACATATAAAGTTAATTTTACATTTTTTATGCTTTCTGCTTGATGTGAAACACGCAACTCAATGACTTGCAGAATTTTCTTCAACAGGCAACCGGCACGTTGAGCCTAGAAACATGCAAATAAACAGGAAATTTAACAACTGTTTATCAACAAAATCAATTTGAAAAGAATGGGGAATAGCACTGCCATGTATTATTTATTCTAGAAATATTTAACTCACTTGAGGTACATCTCCATTCTTCCTTTCAAAGATATCACTGAGGATCGCATTCCCTGCGTTAAAGAGTGATCGAGTTGATACACACTGCATATATACATTTCACGAATTTATCAGGTTCATATATCAGCAAACTACAAGAGCAATACTGCATACTACATAATACATATTGAAGAATTACCTAGTAGTAACTGGTAAGCACAAAAAGAAAAAAGAAACATTGATAGAGAAAAGTATATTATCTTATTGACTCACATCCAAATTATTTGATTTTAATAATTCCATAAGTTTAGCATCTGAAAGATCTAAGGGCAGTCCTTGCTTCAACTGGAACAGTTCATTAGACTTCAACCCATTTTGGTCTTTGGCAACAATTCCCCCTGGACAAAGAAATGTAACAACACCCATGTTTTAAATTATAAGGTAGGGGGAGCTTATATGGATCACAAGGCATGGCATGGCATTGCATCGCACTGTAGGCAGCAAAAATAATATTCAATTGAATAAATCTATTTAGAGCAGAGTATAATTTAACTGATTGTAATACCAGAAACAAAAGAACCATCAACAGTATGTCGGAATTTCAAAGCATCCATGAGACGACTATCATTTTCCTCAAGGGATGTTTGATCTGACTGACCCCACCTCTTTCTAGAACAATTTTGGATATTTTCACGAGCAGCATTGAAAGCAAATTGAGTTTTCAATGTCTCAAGGGATTGCAAGACTGGCACCATGGATCCCTACACGAATTTCCACAAAATTAAATAATTAGAGAAATTTCAGTTTCGTGAAGGTGCCATCTAATTTCTCCCTCATAGCAACTATAATATAAAAAATAAAAAAAGAAAGAAAAGCCATAACTCAGCATGTTCTCAAATAACATTTCATGAAAGGAACTCCTTATACCTGCTCCAGGTCTGACAATTCAAATCCAGGCAATCCCAATTCATCCAAAGATATCAGAAACTTTTTAATGCGGTCCACTGGCTCGTTTAAATACCCACTTCCCTGAAGTTAAAAATGTATGTCATTAGAAGAAAGGAAACAGAAACAAATATAATAACAAACTCCAACTAAATGTCAGCACAATCTGAAAACAATGAAAATTATGGTAGACATACTCTCAAATAGAAACGTTTTTAACAAAAGGACGAGCAATATTAATATATAAGTATAAACACAATGAAAGATATCTGTATTACTTCCAATGAACCAGGAACCAGCTGCTCCAAAAGGCTGCATAATAAAGATCCATCCCTCAACCATCCTCTCAATTCTTCCTCTGAAGTTTCTGAAGGCAGACTAAGGTTAGGGAGCACAGCATTCATCCACATCACCAGAGAAGAAAGCTGGCTACCTGAAAACATAATGAAATCAAACAGAGGTTAGAATGAACTTGATTTTGCTGAATTGATTTTGGGTAGAAATGAGTAGCAGTTCACTTACCTTCAACTTCACCCCCTAACCCTCGTCCAGGAAACCCATTTAAGCTGCCAGTTTCCCCTTTTCCTCGTCCTTCTTGCCCCAACTGCATGCTCGTTATGGATACTCTTTTTGCCCCTTTGATTAACTATATACCTGTTTCCTACGCTGCCACAACAGAGAGGAGAGAACTTGACCAGAAATTCATACACAAGATGCTCAAGAACAATGTATTAAAAAAATCAAAGAAACTATATCAGAGAAAAAGTTAAATGTCTACGATATAAACAACCAAAGAGAGAGGGGGACAAATCAGAAAATAGCTCTCTAGCATTCAGAAAAGTGAGGGTATTAAAAGAATTAGGAGAATTTTTCCTTAAACTAAACTACATTGAAAAACACAGTGAGATTAAAGGAGCTCGGATTGAAATAATTACTTCAGAAAATAATACAGTGAAATTTGGAGCGGCAAACGGAGAAGATCGAAGTTGAAAAAGGAACAGAAACGAAAATTGAAAAATGCTAAACTCGAAAACGCAGCTGCAGCATTAGCTGACGGAAATTATTAATAATTAATTAAATTAATCAATTGCTAAAGAAACGAACACAAAATAAAAATAATACCGAGAAAAAGAAAATGCAGCAGATCGGGGCGAAGATATGTTGCAGAGGCAATGCAGGAAGAAGGCGAAGATATGCTACGGCGCGGGGCACTGGAGGCACGTGAAAGCCTCGCAGATCAAAATCCGAACCGTTGAAACGACAGCGTGTTGGAGCAGTAATGCAGATACCGAACGGGTAAAAAGCGATAACGGATGGATCCAAAATTGTGGAGTGGTTATTTTGTGGAGTTTGGTGGAAACGGTGAACGGAATTTAGGTGCCAGAGAGATTTGATTTGGATTTTGGTATTGGTTTCAGTGGTGTGTGAGACTGTGTGTTGTTGTAGAAGGAGGAAAGGGTAAAAAAAACAAAAAACAGGTTAAGGGGGACTGGCCCTTTTCTTTGTTAAGTTGTTTTCGTTTTAGTTTTCATTTTTTGAAATGATAAAAGTGTCGCGTCGGGACCTGAAACTTTGGAAATAAATTTTGCGAATAGTATATTGAATTGAATTGCAAGCCAAATAAAGTGAATTTGAATCTTTAAGATTTAACATTTTTCCTTAAGCTTGCCCCGTTTTTGTCTTAATTAATAAAATCGCACCTTCTTTATTACGATTTTGTGAATTGGCCACTGACTAGTTCTCGAATGACATTCCCGCCGGCCTCTTTAAAATCCGCTTTTGAAAATTAGATCATCAGCTTTGTCTTAAGCCTCTATCGTGGAATATTATTTTACTAATTTAATATGGATTGATTAATTAACAATATTACCTTGGATTTTGTGGAAGATAACTAGTAGTACAAAAATGACTACTTTGTTAAAGATAGAAATTATACTTTTTCAGTTATGTCAAAAAAATATCTATTTTTTCGGTGAATGAAGATAAAATATTAAAATTATTTTCACAATATATTAATTAATTAATTAATTTTTCTTTATTATGTGGTTTACTATTGTCATTTTATGATGAAACCGCTATAAAGTGAATCCTGTGACGTAGATGCATGTTTCCAACATACACGCGTAGATGCATGATGGCGCCTCCTGTGGACGACACGTGTTGAGAGAGGAAGAGTGGCTCTGTGCGATTCTGGGACGGCGCAGGTGATGTGACAGCACATAACAGGTGTTGACGTGTGAATTAGTCATTAAGCATTGGTCATTAGTTAGAGTAATTAGGATTGCATATTGGGCCAGTATCTGATGGGCGGTTCCATGTGGACGATGGGCCGTCCGATGTGGGCTAGGCGGGACGTGATGAAGACCAAAAAATGAATCGTTTTTTAAATGACTTTGGGCACTTGTGTATGTGGGCTTGTCCTCAAATGACTTTGGGCACTTGTGTATGTGGGCTTGTCCTCAAACGATAAGAGGGAAACGAATTGAACTTGAAGGGATCTAAAAAAAAAGTAAGAAGTAGTCACAAAGTCACGTTTGCGTACTTTGTAAAGGGTTGTGATGGGCTATTGGTTAGGGGATGTAGAATCGGAGAAGTGTTGATTGGCACCGTGTAAAAAAAAAGAAAAAGAATACTTTCGAATGTTTAGGGGGACTTTTTTGAAGAGTAAATCCGAACTATATGGTAACTTCGCATATTATGACTCATGAAGGGTACTAGGATTGCATGGTCACGTTAGTAAAATCTGTTGCTTTGAAGGTGGATTAAGCCGATAATAAGTTTAGGGTTTAATATAATTGTATTGGAAGAAAAAGTTACTTCTATATGTACCGGTGCAAAAGGAGAGAGGCAGAGAGCAATGTAGTTGCGTAGGTAACACTCAGATGGCGTTGTGCTTCGTGGTATGGAAGTTGTTATGTAATTTGAACTCAGTCGTGAAAATAGATGTAAATGCGTAATCGAAGAGTTTCGAAGAAAGTAGGTGCACATCAGTTTCTCCGGGAAGCCCTACACAAGCCGTGTGATCGAAATGAAGCGGTGGCGAAGTATTTATGTACTAACTGCGAAGTTGGAGTGGATTAGGTTTTTAGGGTACATGTAGTTATGTTATTAGTTTTTGACGAATGTCCTAGCGGTTGATTAAACTGAGGCATCGACACTCTAGGGCAACATGTTGTTCTCGATCTATAAATAGCAGGCAATAAGTGGGAATGTTCACTTCTTGGGGAATAACATTCTGATACGTCGTAAACATTCATATACGTTGTAGGATAAAAAGTAAATGATGTGTTAGTTAGAAGGTACGTTAGGTTAACTTGATACGGGAAATGATTATTCGCGGTAAAATCGACCTTAACTAACGAGCTGGTTTGTGTAGTGTAATTAAGTAATAAAGTAATCATCTTTTGGAGAGAAAAAAATGGAAAGGATAAATAAAACTTTAATGCAGAAACTGTTGTTTAGGGTTTAGTTATAGAGACATAATATTTGGAGGGTTTGTGAGCCGAGTGAAATTAGGGTTTGAGAGAGGTCTGGTAAAGCAACCCCCGCGGGTACTGTTCCCGGTTTCTGTTTCTGGATCATCTGTTATGAAAGGTAATTCCACAAAAGTTTTAATCATTAATTTTTTTTAGTCATTAAGTTTGAAGTGTGAATAACGTTTTTAATTTTTAGCTGAGAATATTATGATTTTTGAATTATTAAATTTTTATTTTTTGACTGATGGGACGCATGAGTCAAAGTTCCCTGACAATTGGAAGGTGAGGGTAATTATTCTATCTTTTTTTCTACTAGTGGGATGGGGTTGGGGTTGGGGTCCTATTAAAATCCAATGGAGGAGGCACTGAGATGGCCACGTGGCCAGGACACGTGTCAGTGTGGGGTTGAGGAGTGGCTTCTTTTTGGTTAGGCAAGTTGGAGATCATGATCTATATAAAGATCTGATGGTGAGAGTGGATTTCTGGCGTGTGGAGAAAGCTAGTGGGCTATATTAGGGTTTGTTGGTTTTTAGGAGTGTTAGTTGTTGCTCATTATTCTCTTTTACTTTCACCAGACCTAAGTATGGAAGGAGAAAGGTATCCATTTTATGCGGTGAAGAGGGGTCGAGTGCCTGGTGTTTATCGGACTTGGTTGGAGTGCAAGAGACGGGTGACAAGGTTTCGTAACAATGAGTTCAGAGGCTTCCATAACCGTGATGAGGCTGAGGCGTGGATTGCGGCCGACGAGGTGGAGGAGCAGGGGAACGCAGCTGCTATCGCGGGACATGTTCCGATTAGCCAAGCGCCGCTGCATGGTCCGATGATCCAAGCGCCGCAGAGGTTGGAGATGCCGAGGCAAGGAACAAGCTCGCCTAATTATGTTGGTGGAAGTAGCAGCAACAACTCTGAAGGCTCCGGTGAGTGGGAAAATGTGCTTTGTTATTTTGAAGTTACATTTGTATTTAGATAGGTTGTTGGTTTTGCTGAAATGTGGTGTACTCATTCGATCCATATTGTGTTTGTTTTGTTGACTACTAATACAGATAGGGGGCGCGATGACCCTAGGATCCCCAACGAGGGTCCCGTCATGCACATGGAGGACATGGAGCTAATGCTGATGAGGGCTTGTGCCTTCTTCGGAGTTGGTCCGACAATGTTTGTTCCGCAGGAGATAACTCATGGGGATAGCGGCATAGTGTTTGGTTTCACCGTCATCCTCCCCAACAACGAGAGGCGGCTGGAGTTGGTGGCCCACGGAACTAGATCGACTGACGAGACTGCTGCTCGTCAGGACGCTGCCTTCGTCATGCTGGAGAAGTTGCTGTCGACGACGGGGTACACGATATGCGACTACACCCTTAGGATCGTGCGTCGTGTACAGGAACCGAATCGCAACCGCCTTGTGGAGCAGATTGCCGCCCTGGAGAATCGCCTACGACAGCTTGAGCTGGAGAATACGGACCTGAAGGAGCAGATCTCTTTCTTTCAGGAGATTCTGGATGAGTAAACTGGCGGCGATGGTGGGCTGCATCGGCGGTGGGTGTGGCGTTGCAGCTCATGTTAGGGAAGTGTGGTGGTGGATGTGAGTGGATGAAGGGTTTTTTTGGTGGGGTGGTGAAGCCGGGTTATATTAAATATGGGTAGAAGAAGGCTTTTTCGGCGGCCAATTATGTAGGTTCTGGGTAGTTGCCAGTGGCCATGGGTGTTGTTTTTTTTTCCTTTTTTTATTTAATTATTATGCTTAAGAAATGGTAGTCTATGAAGGATGTTTAAGCGTGCTAGGCCCCCGATTATGTGCATATAATGAATGTTTAAGTTATCTAATGTTGTCTTCAATGTGGGTAATATAATTAAAATTAATATGTTAGAGTGTGGTACTTTTAGAGTTTGAGTCTGGAAACCATGACGTTTAAAAAAGAAAATAATTAGTTATGGCAACTAAGTCTGATAGCTGTTTAAATTAAATGTGGTTTAATTTTAAATTTAAAAAGGAATAAGGAGTTTGTCATTGAATGAACATGAGAGTTAAGCTGAAAATAAGAACTAGTAGTTTTTTTAAATAAAAAAAACATCAAATTAGGATTAAATGTCCAAAGAGAAATACAAATCAATTTTTTTTGGTTCATATAAGCTTGCAACACTTCAATGATAATTGATTTGTGTTTTTAATAAACTATGAAAAATTACTGTTGGCACATCCATGAGTTATAACCAGGGGGATTAGAGGGTTAGAGCTGGTTAGATGATATCCTAGTTTTGTTCATCTAAGGGGATTGGTTACTCAAAGGAAGAAATTAATGGGTTTAGGGTTTAGGTGAAGTTCTCAGGCTTTATGTCAATGGTCATCAAATCACCTCAATAGTTGTGGAGCTAGACCGTCACGTCGAACAGTGCAAATGCTAGGCGTGTGAAGGAAGGAACCTTCATGGCTTCGGACACGTGGTGTGAGGTGACATTTGCTTTTCTTCACATTTCACATCCATGTCACACCATGCAAAAAATTTATTATGTGAGGAGAGGGAAGCGTGTTGAGGAAGCCCCTTCGGATAGGTTGAAAAGAGGATCTTGTATGATATGAGATGTTGGGCCTAATAGGATTCGTTGGGCTTGGGTGTCCAGTGAGGCCCATTTGTTGGATGAGTATCTAAGTTGAGGAGGGAGTGAGCATCTCTCTTTGTGTGGTGTTAGTTCTGCTGCACGCGAAGGTTGTGGGGAGAGAAGAGAACATGTTTAAACGGACGATGGGGCGGAAGAAGGGTTCTACGGAGAAGGCTCCGACTTCGACGTCGGCAAAGGACTCCATGGTAGAGTGTGACAGGTGTAGTACTTTGCTATGTTAGTTTGAAGGGCTATATATCTCCGGTGAGGGGGTGTTGCAACCATTCTGACGCCATTTTGGAATAACAAAAAATGTAGGGAGAAGTCTTCGGCACAGGACAAGGACGCAGAGCTGTCGGATGCAGACATCATGGGCGTCTTTAACAAGCTCCACGAGGTAAAGAAATTAGTCTAAGCCCTTGTATTTGTATGTTTCCGTGGTTGGTGGATGGAATGAGATGAACTCCCAGTTGATGAACATATATCTTTCTTTGTGTTTCAGCTTGTGGAAAGTGGCGACGGGACCACGAGGGTGCTTGTGAAGGCTCAAGCGAAGGAGATAAGGTGTTTGAAGGCTGTGGAAGGTGATCATTCAACTATACTTGCTATATTATGGGAACACTATACTGGCGGAAAGGAGCCCCCATTCCCTTTGACGGATGAGGAGTGCGTAAAGAGTGAGAAGGTGATCGGAGATAGAGTTGAGCGTGGAAAAGGGAAAGTGAGCAAGAATGTAACCGTGCTCGCCGCACCGTGGTTTAAGTCGACTGACTTCGACGACTTCATCGACGTTGAGGCTATACTTGAGAAGGTTGTCAGGGAAGACACACGAGGTGAATGGGCGAAGGTGGGCCAAACGGGGACCCCACTCAATGCCAAGCAACCCCCCAAGGTATGATTTCGGGCCCTATGAGTTAATTTTTTGGCACGTGTAATCGGCCATAGCTCCCCTTTTTTTTTGGTCATGAAGGGAGGCCTAGCTATTTTTTGGTGGGCCAATTCAGTTTTGGGCCTTGCATTATTTCAAAAAAAAAGAAAGTGGCCACGTTTTTGGACATTATGATAGCAGTTTTTTGGTGGGCCAATTCAATTTTGGGCCTTGCATTATTTCAAAAAAAAAAGTGGCCACGTTTTTGGGCATAATGATAACCGTTTGGTCGAATCTTTTTTTCTTTTTTTTTTTGATAGCGGAAGCTTGATTTCAAGGCCCAATCAACCCCTAAACCTTCAAAACAGGGACACCAGTTGTTATTCTTCACGGATGTTACGCCGGTTTACCTCGACGGCGGCGACCTTCCTTGGGTAAGGGATTGTTTTATTACAACCCACATAGCTATTAATTGATAACGAATTAGGAATGCAAGTTTGTAGCGTTTATGGGATCCTTTTCTAACTTGTGGCAGTATTTTCCGGTGTCATTCCGTCCACCATGTGGTGTGAGGTTCATCATCGTCGAGCTTGCCGTGGGATCATATATATTCGACAACGTGTTGGAGAAAATATGAGCCGAAACTTTGTTGGGGAATAAATGTGTACGATTGAGTTTTTTGCCCTAATTTGCCGCGTCTGAACCCTTATAGTGAGATGCTGGTGTCGAACGATCACTGCAACGGCATAAGGAGGGCAATGTGGTCGCTTTGCCCTTGCCATGAGCTCGAAGATGATGTGAGGCAGTTACCTCTTTGGCAAAAAATTTTTCCGTTATCTGGATGAGGCCTTTTGTTTGGCAAAAATTTTTTCCGTTATCTGGATGAGGCCTTTTGTTAGTGTAATGTTTGCTTTCGAGCAAGTGGTAAATCTAGTGGCATCCAAGCTAACGGCCGAGCATCAAGAGAAGAGAATTTGGTGGCTACCCAGAACCTTTGCCGTGAGTCTCTCAACTTGTTGCGTTTTTGTTTCAACATGTAACTCAAAGTGATCAAGTTTTCCATGTTACACTCATGTTGCAGCAATTGGCACCTCATCCAGACACATACAGCAAGGACATATTGGCCTACATAGAGGAGCGATTCATGGGGCATGCAGATGACCTTAAACTGGTAACGACAATTTTCATTTTAGAGGACGTCTATGTTCTTTGCTGCCTACATCTGGACTAACTAGCAATGTACCCATTTTTTTGGTGATGTTATCCTTTGGTTTGTGGCAGATATACGTGCCTCTCAACTTGGATCGCCATTGGTACTTGATGATTGTAGACATATGCAACAGTGACATCTTGTATGTAGACTCTACCAAGGAGGCTTCTTTGTGGCAGGCTAGGGTGGAGCAAATAAACACAGTGGTAACTGCAACTGATTTATTACTTTTTAGTCTCTGTTTTGTATAACCTTGTTGGTTCTGGAATATAACCCAATGTTGCACAGGCTAAGTTCCTTGACACTATTTTGGCCGAAAAGAGCTTTTACTTAAGGGAAGACAGCATTGCGCCCGGTATCAGGGACTTCTCATTTCAGGAGCCTACTTGTGGCCAACAAACTAGTGGGGGTAAGCATGTCATTACATTTCAAGTTAACAACTCCATGTACGCTTTTATTTGCTTATTAATAGAGGATACACACGTTGTGATTTGCTATGTTTTTAACCCAGGAGAGACTGTGGCGTCTGGCTCTGTCAATGGATGGAGCTGTGGCATTCATGGAGGGCATATGAACTGGTAAGACTTAACTGGCCTAAGCGAATATAGTTTTTGACTTGCCGGCCAACGTTGACGCAACATGTTTGGAACCAACATGTTTTGTTGATTTGAGCAGGTCGTCACTGCTGAAACACGCTACAGAATGGCTGTGGACCTCGTCTTATCCAAATCAAACAAGAGGCGAGATGAGATTTGCACCCTCGCTGCAGATCACTGGAACGTGATAACAAACAAGAATATGAAGACTAACAGAGAAGGCCCCTCCTATATCCCCACTCCAGATGAATGTGGTTCCACCTCAAGTGGTGGGTCGAAAAGCAGTCACAGCTTGACAATTTAGGGGACATAGCGGTTGTGTTTTTTGGTATTGGCCCATACGTGATGACTGTCTATATTTGTGGGCTTTCTTTGATTATCCGTTTTGGTTCTTGCATTATAGCCCACCTTATGATGTTTGAATAGTTGAGCCAGTGTAATTAATACCACAATGCGTTTTTTGGTTAACCTCCTAATCAGGCCTAGTGTTTTTTTTTTTGGGTTTAACAATGTAATTATTATCTAGTGTTTTATTTTGGGATTACATTATGATGGACCTCGTTGAATGCGCTTTATTGAAATATAAATGCAGGCTCTTTCTTGGACCTCGTTGATATTATAAGGGTCTTGATAAATTCATTGAGCTAAATTATTCAGTTAGAACATATATGTTAAGTTCACCTTATATTTTTAAATCATTTCTCTTAGATTTCCTTTGTTTTTAGGAAGATGGAAATGCAGTTTATTTGTTTAGAAAGATTTCTCAAATTAGCTTTCTATGATGTGAGAGATTAATTATTAAACTCTTACGGCAGTTAAAAAATTATAAACATGGTACAAGATGCTTGTCTCATCTTAACCTTTTCCATAGGGCAGACTTCTTGAATGAAAAATTACTGCACCTCCATGACACAACGTTAAGACACAACGTTACCAAACTCTCATTGAACATCCATTTTACACATGAAGGGGTTTCGTGAACATCAAACACGAGTGTTATACATGTCACAATCTAAAAATGTCTTACACACACGATGAAGGGGTTTCTTGATCAACAAATACAAAGTTATAACTAGAGTGATACATATCACAAACTGAAATGTGTAACAACCAAGCTTTTAGACATCCCCATTAATCAGACTTTGGCTCCGGCTCCTTCAGCAATTTGTTGAACGCGACCATCACTTCTCATTCTCACTCGACACTCTCTTTCGTAGCAGCCTCATTTGGAGAGCTTTAAGCAATTGAAGAACCTAGAGAATTTAAATTTTTTCATAAGTTTACAGGGTTAGAATGCCTCCATCCAGAAAACAACACGACAACATTTTGGAGAGGATGGTATTCTAGAGAATTTAAACTCTACCTCACAACTCCGATCTGAAATACTCTTCATAGCAATTCCTTTGTCCGTTGTTCTGCTCTGTTGTGTCCCAAGGAATGGCTCCCCTTTGCTTGCGCTGCTCTCTTTGTCCTGCTCACAGGACACAACACAATACCATTAGACATTAAATTTGTGCTTAGACATTAAATTTGTGCTTAGACATTAAATCCTAGACCCTAAATGTTACCTCTTCTTGCCGAGCCGCCATCTTCTCCTGTGTGCACCTTCTCTTCGTATGACCGGTTTTCTTACACCTAGTACACTTCCTCTTCCTTCCGCCTACACTTCTTGAGCGGGGGGCCCCTTTCGTCTTCACCACGACCGGGTCCTTAACGTCTTCCTCCTCTCTCGGTCCTTCTGGTCTATCTGCTCTATCTGCTCTACCACTCGCCCCCTCTAACGTAGACCGCAAGCTCTTAATTTCGTTCATGGCGGCCTTATAGAGATCATCGTTCGAGGCACCAAGCAGAACCAGCGACTGTGTTGCAGAATTCAGCGCCCCGTGGCGCAGCATGAATCCCCACTCCCCAGATCTCTTTTTTTTCCTCGTATTGCTCCGACGTTTTGGCATCCAATCTCCATCTATTAAGAATTATGTTATCTGGGATACTGGTCAGATGCTCGTTCTTGATAACAAGGAATACATGCTTGCACGGATAACCCTCTTTCTCCCAGAACCCGCACCTGCACTAAACTCTTCCAGTCGTTGAGTCGTAGAGAGTCACCACATGTTGCTCGGGCCGTCCATACTCCTTTGTCGTATAGAGCATCGTTGTCAGGGCACGCCGCCTATTAATCATCATCAATGAAGCTACCCCTTCAATTTGCCGCTTCACACATGTGAACATAGCTCTTGTGTACACCAGTGCAGCATGCCTTTCCACGGGGTCAAGACATGTTGTCATCACCGGTATACTTTGCAGCGATTTAAACTGCGCAATAAGCTCGTTGTTCCGGTACTCTCTCACGACTAGTTCCAAGTTTCGCACAAGATCCAATATGATGTGTTTGGTGTTCATAAACTTCTTCACGTGCGAATTAATGCCTTCACACCTCGATGTTGTCCGGAACCCCGTGCAGAAGGTCTCCCTTAGGTACGCGTTGGCCCACATCCTCCTTTTCTCATACATTTGCATTGCCAACCATGGTAGTCAAATCGCACGATTCCGAATCGTGAATCGTGCGGTTCGATACGAGTCAAATGGCCGGCGATTCAAATCGATGACTTGAATCGGATGGGTGTCCAAATCGGGCGATTCAAGTTGTGAATCGCACAATATGGTTCAGAATCGCAACTCGTGAGTGAAGTTACGATTCAGAAAAGAAGAAGAAGGAAACCCAAATCTGCAGAAGAACATGGAAGAAGAAGAAGGAAACCCAAATCTGCAGAAGAACACGGTTGGCATCGTTAGTGGCAACCTCTGCTGAAGATCGTAACTTCCATAAGTTGCTTCCATGAAATCTGTGAGAGAAGACTGTGTTTGGGAGGAGAGGAGAGGCGACCAGAGGGAGGGTTCTTGGAGGTTGGACGCTGAAACTACTCCTAACCTATGTGTATGATGTTCCACAAAGAGAAGCGGCGAGTATTGTTACTTGTTAGTGATGATGAGATAAGATGAGATGTGAATGTGAGGGGCTTAATTTTGCCCCGTAGGGTTAGGTGCTAATGTATTACTGCCTTTTTTTTTCTTTCTTTTTTTGGTTGTTCCTTTTGGGCCCATGGCCATGGCCCTCTATTTTATCCAAAATCCAAAATAACATAATAATTAGAAAAACTAAACGGTGCATTCTAATTATTAGAAGCCTTGGAAGGATAAAAAAATATTAAATTATTAATAAAATTCTTCATTATTTGTTCAGTTGCTTTTTTATATTTAATAATTCTGTGGATTTTTAGTCTAAAATATTATTTTCTTGTATGGTATTATGTTTTATGAATCTTACGATTCGATACGATTCTCGATTGACGATTCAAAATTTACTCTTGCGATTCGATTCTTGAATCGCGATTCAACTACCTTGTTGCCAACAACTTCGATTTCAACCCAAACTCTTCAGCAGCCACACCCCACTCATACTCAAACTCTTCAATAGACATGTCAGCATATAACCACCTGCAGAACTTATCACGGAAGAGTTGCTCATTCGAGTTTAACGTCACATTCTTCTGCAAGTGCCATGCATACAGTCGGTGTGTCGCACTGGGAATGACCTGCCTTACTGCCGATATCATCGCGTCATCTCCATCGGTTACCACCACCGAAGGCTTTCTGTTACACATTACTTCGAGGAAATTCTCCAGCATCCACTTGTACGATGCTATTGTCTCATCCAGTACCAATCCAAATCCAAAAATTATTGTCTGCCTGTGGTTGTTTGAGCCTGCAAAGATGACTAGTGGTCTGTTGTACTTATTCTTCTTATATGTTGAATCAAATGCTACTACATCCCCGAAGTGATGATAATCAACCCTGGACGCCCTGTCCGCCCAGAATAGATTAGCCAACATTCCATCATCAGTGACGTTGTATTTGGCCATTGACATCGGATCCATAGATACCTTACCCTCCAAATACCCAATCGTAGCATTCATGTCACCGTCAATGATCTTCACCCTCTTAGCCATATCAACGTAGTTGTAGGCGTCCTTCTTGGTGAAACCTAGCAAAGAATATCCACCGGCGATGCCTGCCATATATCCCAGAATCTTTGACGTCGATAACCCATACGCACGCATCCCATCAAACTAAGCCTTAGCAGCTCCTGATATGTTCCTTAGCTTCGGGAGCATGTGAACCATCCCCCTCGGGGTCAGGTCATGGTTATGCGCGAGAACCACCGTCCGAACCCACCATATGGCGCAACCCTTGTCCAAGTAAACAGACAAAAGTGCCCGGTAGTTTGTCCGAGTCACGGGCTTGTGGTTTCTCTTGCGGTCCAACCTATTGTAATGTCTTTCCTCCCTCAGCCCCGCCTTATTACAGAAGAACCTCCTCTTTGTAACATTGCCATTGGCATCCTTCGCATAATCACCTTTCCTAACCCCGAACCCGCTGAACTTGCTCAACTTGCAGTAAAACTCATACGCCCGGTCCTCATTACGGAATACCTTTGCCATTATTTCATCCGCAGTCAGCCCAATCACGTCATCATACTCGGAATCCTCGTCACCTGTATAGGGGTCATCACCATTCCCCTCTTCCTTTCCCTCTCCCTCTCCCTCTCGCATGCCTCCAGAATCAGGGCGCTCGTCTTCTGCAGAATTCGCCTTCTCCTTCCCTGAATCTCCCATCTACATCAGAATATTACAAAATACATCATTTCCTTCACATAACAATTGATATTGCATATGACCATAAACTACATAACATTCGGCAAACCATTAATTAGTAACCCTAAATACATCAACATCGCCCTAAAAAAACTCAGCGGCCGCATACGTCACACACACACGCATTCTAAAATTCCAAATTTCAAATCCCCATTTCCTATTCACAAAAACCCTAACAAATTCTACCATACAAATACACGAAGTATAAATGTATCATACCTTATTTCGGCCCCTCAATATACCACCACGCTCAGCAAAGGGCGGTGACGAAAACCAAGTGCACCGACCTCGTTTCCTTTGCACACCAACGCACCGCCGTCTGGTATCACCCTCAACGCAGCTCCCAACCGATTCGTACCCTACGCATATATCCAACCACTTTGGCATTAGATACACCCAACCTCCTTCATTAAGACCATCATCAACACGGGCTGAGCATGCCCAAACATTTTTTCTCAGAGCCCCATGGCTGCCAGTCGATTCGTTGTTTGCACGGCCCACTCAATTTGTTATCTGTTGCAGCCAAAAAACGTTGGCCCAACTATTGCTGGCCCATTTAACTAATCCATGTTCATTGCTTAACATATGCAATTAAGCATTTGTTAACCACGAACAAAACCAAGTCACGTGAGATTCTCTGATCATGGGCCCACGTGAATTTGCCACCACTACAACGCACAGTACACACACACAGAGCCACTCTCCCTCTCTCAACACGTGTCGTCCACAAGCGGCGCCATCATGCATCTACGCATGTATGTTGGAAACGTGCATCTACATCACATAATTCACCCCGCTATAATGCTTGTTGTAGTGCTCCATGATGTTTTGGCATAAAAAAAGCCGGCCATAATAAAAATGTTTCCATGTGGGTGTGTTCTTTATTTTTTATTTTTTATTTTTTTGGGACAAATCAAATTTATTGTGAATTCGGTTTCGGGATGTCTATTGTATTATAAAATTTTAATGATAATTATCAAAGGAGTAATGTTAGGAAACTAACGTTAGGGGTCAATAAGTGTAATTAGGAAAATAGTGGGTGGTAAAAAGGGAGAGAGAAAAAAAAGAAAAAATGATATTGGCTTCCTATTGTCTCGTTAACATTGGCTCCCAAGACTTTCTCTTACCAAAGTATGTATATGTATTAAATTTTAAAAATGCTTTTAAAAATATAGATAAAGATATTGTCTAATTTTAATATAGATTAATTAGTGTATTTTATATTTTTTATAGAAATACTAAGTAAAAACATAATTTTTTTTATTTTGAATGTCATTATCAATTTTTATAATTATATTTTTAACTAAATCCAGAATTGCAATCCGTAAGTATAGAAATATTTGTAAATCTGTAATAATTTTTGAAGTTGTCTGTGACAATTTTAGAACACTATATTTGGTCAGATTTAAATCAATTCAATCAAATTCAAAATTTCGAAATTTTCACCATATTTTATATAATCTATATAATAATTCTTTTGAAATAATTAATAGGTTAAATTAATTTGATGATGATAGGAATAAGATCTCCTTTAGGTTAGAATTGTAGAAATTAGAAATAACTAGAAGAGAATTTGAGAATTAGAACTTAGAAGGAGATTAGGGAAGAACAAGAGGGAATTAGAGAGGAATTCCATAAGGAAGAGAGAGTGATAACTATTTCATTGATAATTTGCATGATTGATTACATTGAGTACCTACTATTTATAGTAAAATATCAATTTTCTAGATCATTCTAAAGACACTCTAAATGGTAATCCCAAGAAAAAACTTGAATTTTCTGAGATTGTGCTTGAATTTATGGATTTGGTATTTCCTCTTCTTGGATGATCTCATTCATGGTTATAATTACTCTGTCACAGATTTGCTCAAAATCTACACAATTCAGCCTCTGATTTTGATCACTCAGCAAAGATGAAACTACCACAGAATCAGAGAGAGTGGAAGCAAACATTTGAGGTTGATATGGATCTTATCCCACGTTGAAATGCTTGAGCTCTTTGAATCACCATGGTAATCATGGTAGATTGGCATGGTGAACAATGAAAAGAAAATAGGAGAATTAGAGGGAAATTAGGGAAGAACAAGAGGAAGAAGAAAATAATTCCATAGAGGAATTCCAAAAGAGGAGAGAAATGACTATTTCATTGATAATTTGCATGATTGTTTACATTGAGTACCTACAATTTATAGTAAAATATCAATTTTTTAGATCATTCTAAAGACACTCTAAATAATTTTAAACCCTAAATCCTATACACATATCAGATGATCTTTATAGTTTGACAAAATTTTTAATTAAGTCTTTATAATTTTTTTTTCAATTGAGTCTTTATATTATATTAAAATTTGTAATTTAGTTTTTATTGTGATAAAAATATTAAAGTTAACATAATATTGTATTGTAAAATTAGAATATTCCATTTTAGATGTTAATTGAACACTATTAACTTTTGAAAATAACATAACTTTTGACAATTATAAAAAATTATAGGGCCTTAATTAAAAATTTTACCAAATTATAGGGACCAATGAATTAATTTAACTACTAAATAATTTAACCTTAATAGAATTATTAAATATAGGGAAAAATATTAAAGCTACTCATGGAAAATACAAACACCGATAAAACTACAAATTTCAGTAGTTAGCGTGATATTTGGTATTTTTAATTAACATTATTCGAGTAGTTTTGATAAATGGAGCATATCTTTTATTAGTAAAAATGATTTTTCTTTATTCATTGATAATTTTTTTTCTGTGTCAGAAATTTTTTGTGAATAACTTTAGTATTTTTTCTTAAATATACAATAAATTAATAATCAAATTTATTTATAACAATATAATAAAAGATTATAAGATATCAATTATTTTTTTATTCAAAAGTATAATATTCTATTAATAATAAAATAAAATATAAAGGTCCAAACTCCAAAATGCTAAAATGCAAAGATATAAATCAAGTTATTAATAATAAAATAAAATATAAAGGTCCAAAGTCCAAAATGCCAAAATGCAAAGACATAAATCAAGCTGTGAAAACATAGGTTAAGAAAAGGTAAAGCTAATCAATCACACTCTGCTATCATCTCTTAGTGAAAATTTCGTTAATTTTTTTTCTAGGTTGAGAGCATTATAAAGAATGATAGATGATAGAAGAATAAGGAGGGTAAATCTCCAAAATCAAAGTGTTGCGAGCCTTCCATATCTACCAACAATGTAAGTTGCTAACATGATTGAATCATCGTCACTAAAGATGTTCAAATTGAAATAAACTTAGAAATACCTTTCACCAACTGTGAAAATCTAATGATATGTAAAGTGATAAATTATCTTTAACTGAGTTTAATCTCCAAAATTCCATAAATTTTTACAGTAAAAGAGACAATGAATTATCGATTTTCCACTCTCATTACAGCAAGAATACACAACAGTAATAAATGAAACTCAGTTGACCAGCTACTTGATTGGGAGATGATGATGGAGGATTTTTCACAAAAGTAGAGTTATTTAATAGGAAATTTTCAATTTCTATAACCCAAATCACAATTATTTTTCTCTAAAATAATACGAACATTGTTCAGAATGAAAAAACTAGTATAATATAAAATTCCCAAAAATTGTATCATAAGTTTTTGATTTATTTAAAATCCATTGTAACTTATCTTTAGAAAAAAAAAATTGTTATCAATTTCTGTTAAAAAAGTAGAAGAAACTAGAGGCTGATTCTATTGATTATTGTATGTGATCCAAAGAAATGAATGGAAGTGCTTGAGTTTGGAGATCACATAATTAAAGGTCATGTGATATCAATTAATAAATGAAAAACAGAAAAAGAGTATTTTAATATAAAAAACATATTTTGTGGTATCACACATTTCAATATTTTTAGCTTTAATCAGTCATTTCAGTATTTTTGTAATTAAAATTAAAATTAATTTAAAATTAACAACTAAAAAACATCTGCTTACATCAAATACTTGATACTTTAATAACAGAGTTGATATCCACACCTGCTTATTTAAAAACCCTGATTAGTGATTAGACAGTGGACACCATAAAAAACCCTGATTTCCTCAGATCAAGATATTATTGTTAGTGATGATGATATGGATTAGGGGTAAAGTTGGCCACATCTCCCTCAGCCTTCACTACTCTTTGTGTTTGTGAGATCAAATTCAAATTCATATCAAGAGAAATGGAAAGCAGAAGAGAACAAGCTGAATCGGATTGCGTCTCCTCAGACAATTATAACTCCCCAATTCCAGAAACAGAAACGGAAACCCCAATCTCGGAATCAACCCTTGAAGGTGGTGTCTCCGCCTTCAATCAGGCTCAACTTCTGAGAGCCATTGAAGTGGTGGAGCGAGATTCCTTCGCCATCGCTCAGAGCTTCACTTCTCTCTTCGCCTCTCTCCGCCTCGCCCTCTCCAACGCCACCGCCACCACCCTTGATCACATGCAATGTTTCACCGACGCTTCTGGTCGAATTCAAGAATCTGGTAAACCTAAGCAAAACATGAGATCGTGATTAGAATATAATAATAATTAGTTAATTACAATTATATATGCTCATAAATCTGTTGTATGTTTGTGATTCGCAGTGCTTGATGCAGCAACCAAGGGGAATCGCTATATAAATTCGTGTCTTAGGTATTATCTTCGATTCTTGATTCTCACCTGATTCGTGATTTCTGTTTTGCTGTTTTTCACTGTATCTAGCTGTAGATATTTCTTGTTGTTCTTTTTTAACTTCTAAACTTTTTCACGTATTACTGTTTACAATGAACTTTGAAAATTCAAAAATGAGGAAATAGAAAAGTATATATTAGAGAATCTTCATATATCATATTTAAGCTGTCTAGTTCATAATAGCCTTTAATTTTGTTCCCTTTTTAATTTGTTCTGAGTGCAGATTGAACGAGGAGATGAAGAACATTGATGGCCTTGCGTCCCAACTGTATCCGATTACTTATCTACTTGCTAGCTAATAGTATGCTTTTACCTTTTCTTCATGCATCTTGATTCTAGAGGGGCTAAAAATTCATAGAAAGTGTTTTCTACAGGGTTATTTCAAGCATATAGCAGCACTTGGGGTATCTCTCTGTTCAATACTTGATAAGTAACCGTTGTCTATTACAATTTAGTACTCAGGAG
Source organism: Stylosanthes scabra (assembly GCA_036250425.1). Classification (NCBI taxonomy): domain Eukaryota; kingdom Viridiplantae; phylum Streptophyta; class Magnoliopsida; order Fabales; family Fabaceae; genus Stylosanthes; species Stylosanthes scabra. The sequence continues at coordinate 9,698 of JASCZI010121017.1, read as the reverse complement.
TATGTTTTGGTTCATTCTTGTCAAAATTTTAAATCTTTCAGGTATTTTTATTGTTCAAATTTTTTTAGGTTATTTTTGCTAATTCTAAAATCTTTTGATTACTTTTTGTGGTTTACTCTAGAATTTAGAATTGAGATTGTGTGTGCCTAACTTAATTTCGAAAGCTAGTTGAGTGGTCCAATAACATTGGATCGAATAGGCTCTAATACTATATTAAAATTGGGATTGTATGGGATGTTTCACGCATATAAACTCTCTAGAGATCTTATTCTTGATAAATGTGGGACTTATAATGTTGTTAAAGTTTTTGTGCTTTCTTTATCCTTGGTTTTACATTTGAACCTTAACATTCTGAAGGAAAATCTTGAGAAGGCATGTTGATTCTCTGGATGCAGCAGTTAACAAGCTTCTTCAAGTCCCATGACACTTTGTATTTGAACCCATAGAAAGTATGATTCTCTGTTTTATAACAAGATGTGTATGAACAATTTGAAAAGTTTATCTATCTACAAGTTTGATTGATTCATAGATTGTGTCTAGAGATATTGAAGTGCGAACAAACCAACAGTGTTCTCCCTCTCATCAGGAAATGCAGGGGATGGAGATGTCACTGTCATGTGGTAAAGTTCCCTTTGTTTTTCCAGAGTGAACAAAAGGGATAAGACGCTGCTGATTGCTCGTCCATGTTACAAAGGCTTGTTTTAGAAGTGTGGTTGAAGTTTTAGATGATGATATGTGTCCTGGCCTTTGTCTTAGGCTAGTGCTATTAATAGTTGATTCTTGTCTAGATACCAAACTCTGAATGAACTACAGCTGCTTATTTGATGGCATCTTTTTTATTTTGCAATTTTTTTTTACCGAACTTGTCCACCATTTTTCTAGACATAACTAAAATGAGATAAATATGTTAACTTGTTAAGTTAAATGACTTAAATTTAAAGGTGGAAAGACAGCCAGACAGGTAGGTGGGTGGGGGATTCATTTGGCTTTAAACTTTTGTTCTGTTGAGAAATTAGAGTTATTTAACAATTCTGATTGAGAACTAAAAAGTGTTAAGATTCTGGAAGGATCTTCTACAGCCTGTTTGGAATTGTCTTTGTAACAATTTTGAAAATTACATTGCATAATAGGTAAATTTTCTGAAATAAAATAATTAAAATCTTTATTTCCTAAAACAAATTAACACTCCTTTATTTACTTAAATCCAACTTTTTTTTTTGGCGTTGGAGGATGTTCGCCGCAAGTAGCGGCAGTTTTGGGGAAAAAACGAAGTTAGTAACTACTTGCGGCGAACTAGGTTACATTTTAACCAACTTTACACAAAGTTCGTCCTAGCTTGAGGCGAACATGATGAAAATAGCAGCAACTTGAGGCGAACTTCATGCTACTTCCACCAACCGGAGCAACTCACGGCGAACATATTGTAGCTTTCATCCCTATATATACCCCTCTCCGGCACCCAAACCATCACAAACCATCCTCCTTCACCAAAAATTCCCTCCCCCTATCCTTTTTCCTTTCTTCAACTCGCATATGTTTAATTTTTTTTCTTTATTAATGGGTGATAGAATATTAGTTTCGATTCATTATGATGGTCAAATAATAAAAGACCATGAGGGAAATGATGTATTCAGTTGTGATCCTCCAACCTTTGCTTGTTGGCCACACGAAGAAATGGGTTTGGAACAGCTGAAGGATTTTATATTGCGCTCTATTGGAGAGCTCAAAAGACGAGTGCAGAAAGTATACTACAGATTTCCACACGATGTGGATGGAATCCTTCATTTTAAAAGGTATCGATTTTTTAAGTTAAATGTTGCGATTATTTATGAATACATATGTTAATAGTATAATCCTTTGACTGAATAGATTTCGATTACGTTACGATGACGATGTTGCACGAATCCGTGATTGGCACATACATTTAGGAACAATTCCTTTATTAGAGCTGTATGCTATTCTGATCGATGAGGGAAATAGCTCGGAGGCTGACTCACAATCTGGTGGTGGAATTAACAGAAATATTCGGAGGCTGATGGTAGATCTTAACAGGCTGCCAGAGGGTAGCAGCGAAGGTTCCATTCCATATTCAAATATACCAATGCCAGAGATTTTGGATAGTCACGATGAATCTGTTCTCAGAGATCCTGCCACACACGATTGTCAACTAAATCATGATTCTGGTAATGACCAAGAAGATAATGAGTCGGTAGTTGTTCCGCTGGGTGAGGAAGATGACGAAGAAGAAGAAGATGAAGTAGATGAGTAAGGAGTAAACTACTTCCAATGGACGTAGCCCGCATATGCACAGCTTGAGATGACCCGACAATATGATCATCCAGCACACTTCAGGTCGCTGAACCTTGATGCGATGAACCAAGGGTCTTATGGCTTTCAGGGAGGCCCCGATGATGATCCAGTCGATGAGTTCGAGGTAGGCCAACAATTTGATGACAAGGAAGCAGTGTTGATGGCTGTGAAGACGTATAGCATAAGAAGAGCTGTGGAGTATAAGATCTTAGAGAGCGACAGGCTGAAGTACGCTATGCTGTGCGCCAATTTTGGACACGTGTGTCAGTGGGCCCTTCGCGTAACATATCGCAGAAGATAAGAGAAATGGGAGGTAAGGAGATACAACGGCCCGCATTCTTGTATGCACTCATCTGTCAGGCAAGACCACCGCCGGTTGGACTCAAAGGTTATAGCAGATGCGATATTTTCGATGGTCCAATCGGATCCGAGCATAAGCATTAGAGTGTTGCAGGGTTTAGTGGAG